>WOXC01003125.1:0-82245 GCA_011680675.1 Gymnobelideus leadbeateri | reverse complement strand
TCTGCCTACAGAAGTAGTACTTGTTTAACTTATTGCTTTGTAGTAACATATATGGGATATTCAGGAACTAATAGCACCTCTGGTGTGAGCGCTTGCCAAGATCTTTTCAGAGCTTTCAGAGCTTATTCACCTTTGTTGCCATCTGCCACCCAATTCTCACCTGTATCTTCAAGAAGCTGTAGAATGTGCAGCAGTCACATACCAGTAAACATTTTCACAGCAGATGGGGTAAAGAGTTTGAGTGTAGCCTATGGGTCTCAAACCCATAAGTGCATTAGAGATCTGTCTACCCCACACACATGAAGACTTCTCTGACCGGACAGGCAAATGAGAACAATTTGTTCCAATGGACCCAACTGAAGCAGAGCTCCAAGATATGATCAATGAGGTGGATGCAGATGGAAATGGGACCATTGACTTCCCTGAATTCCTGACCATGATGGCGAGAAAGATGAAGGACACAGACAGCGAGGAAGAAATCTGAGAGGCCTTCCGTGTCTTTGACAAGGATGGGAACGGTTACATCAGTGCTGCTGAGCTTCGTCACGTGATGACCAACCTTGGAGAGAAGCTGACCGATGAGGAGGTGGATGAGATGATCCGAGAGGCAGACAAAGATGGTGATGGCCAAGTTAACTATAAAGAGTTTGTGCAGATGACCGCGAAGTGAAGGCCGCGGGCAGCTGGTGATGCCCGTTCTCCTTTGGTCTCTCTCTCCTCTCACACGTGCTCTCTCTCTCCAACACTCTTACTCGCACAACCTGGTTCTAAGCCAACCCTGACTGACGACTGAGAATCCAACATAAAGCAACACGAGATTTGTCCCAAGCTGCATGACTGCCCTTTGACCTCCTCCCTTCCTTCTTCCTTCTCTGCCCTGGGACATCCCAGCGCCTGAGCTGACCCCACCCCACAAAACCAAGCAGGGTCCCTGCCGTCATGGCTCTCCCTTTGATTTCTTACCCTGTTTTCGGTGGCCAGTGCTAGCCCTATGCCGGGAGCTGCAGCAGAGTGGGGAGAGTGTCCCTACCTGGGGCAGGAAAGCCAAACCCTTTAGATGTTTGCATGCGTCTGGCACTGTGGTTCTGTGTTCGAAACATTTGGGGGGGTGCCATGGTGAAAGGTCTAAAGGAGTTCCAATATGAGGTGTTGGGGTGGGTGGTGGGTGGGCATGAGGAACAAGGGGTGCCACCTCATGTGGCCTTTGGAATTGAGGAGAAGGGAATTCTAGACACTGGTTGTAGGGGTAGGACAGATGAAGAAAGTAAGGTAGGGATGGACAACATTACAAAACCCATTGGCTTTTATTCCCAAATCATCAGCGATTGGCTCGACCAAGTTTTGGCCTGTGGGAGAGGAGGGGAGAGGTGTCCCTGCTCCCTTGGCACCTTGTATACATTGTAAATGTCCATACTCCTAAAGCAATCTCTCGAGCTGTTCTGTAAATATCTGGTGCTAATATGCCGCCGCTCTCCCCTCCCTGCCCTGCAGCTTCTGTTCCAGCCCTGCAGTTTGAGTGAATGTGTCAATGGTCGCTTGGCTATGTGCTCTTGATTTCTTTTTCTTTTTCAGGCAAAATTCATATATAGCCTGGGGGTGGGGGGGTGACCCAGCTACCATCATTGATCCTAGCTGCAATAAGAGTAATGTAGGAGGCCCGGCCAGCCGTCTGCGCTCCCCTCCTCTGCCCGCCTCGCGTCTCTGTAATGACTTGCTGCGCTCGCTCGCTCGTAGGTCTGTGGCTCTCCGGTCTGTGCTGTGTCTGCTAGTCACCCCGTCCCTCTGCCGGAAAGCATGATCAGCAAACTCTTCTTACCAACAGCCGTTTCTCTCTTAGCTTAACATTTGGGATGAAGAAGGAGCCATGGGCAGACTGGTCTTTTTTTCCTCCTTAGGTTCTTTCTTCTTTCCCTCTCTCTCCCTCTCACACCCAATCTCCACTGCCCAGGTGGATCAAACTGACCCTTCTAGGGCCTGGCAAGGAGACAGGCTGCCTGACACATGAGAGTCCACTCTCCTGAACCACCCCCTGGTGCCTTCCTCCCAGGGGAAGGGGAGGTGGAAACCCAGCTGAGGGCCGTGGTGGGCAAGCAAGGTGGGATGAGGCTATGGCTATTTGGGGAGTGGTTTTATTTTGTTTTGTTCTATTTTTTAAACCGGGCAATATTGTGTTCAGTTCAAGCTGTGAAGAAAAATATAGATCAATGTTTTCCAATAAAATACAGTGACTACCTGGAAAAAAAAAGGGTGGAGGAGTGCCATTACTAGTCATATTGTTTTTTTTATCTTATCACTAGACTTCAATAAATTTGGAAGAGAGAATTAGACTCAATACTACTCTGCCACACTTAAATTAATTTTACTCCATGTGTCAAAAGGCATCACCCATCGTATTTTATCATTTAAGGATATGAAACAATTCTCTGCCATTCATGCTAATTTTGGCCTGGCACTCCAGACCAAGAAAGAGAGGTTCTCCACACCTAGCACCACATCATCCATATATGGAAGCATTCATTAGAACAAACGGAGAAATTTTGAATGCTGTGAATAAGTTCATTTACCTTGGCAGTGTACTTTATAGGGATGTACTTATAGATAATGAGGTTGATTCCTTCATTGCCAGTACTTGGGAGGCTCTAAACTAAGTGTGAGAGAGAAGTATTAGGCTGGTTACCAAACTGAAGGTCTACAGAGCCATTTGTGGTGACCTGGTTATTACTTGCCTATGAAATCTGGAGAGTCCACCAGTGTCATGCCAGAAAATTTAATCAATACCATTTAAGTTCTTAAGAATATTCTGAAGGTCTCTTGGCAAGCTGTTATTGAATATTGAGGTCTTTTATTGAGCTGAACTGTCAAGCATTCAAAATATACTGCAGAGAGTACATCTCCAATGGGCTGGTTATGTTGTGTGAATGCCACACATATGTTTGCCTTGCAGTTATTTTACAGAGAACTCACACAAGGCAAGTAGTTACATAGAGGTCAGAAGAAGAAATAAAAAGACATTGTCAAGGTCTTTATAAAGAACTTTGGAACTGATTGTGAGACATGAGAGATACTGGTAAAGTGTTGACTATTCAGAAGGGAATACCTGCATCAAAGCATGTGCTGTCATTTATGAGAGAAGCAGAATAGGAATAGCTCAAAAAAAAAAAAACACAAGATGCAGAAATTTAGAGATATTCTTACTCAAAAATTCATTCAGACAATTTGTGCCCAACCTGTATTAGAGCTTTCTGTGCTTGTATTGGATCAACCATAGCCAAAGACACTGTTCATAAATTCTGATGTTATGATGTCCTTTTAGTTCTCATTAGGACAACAATAAAGGTTTTATAGTATTTTACTATCACCTTCTTTTCTAACTGCCTTATTTCACTTTATTTTTCCCTGCCTTGTGTGATAGCAATATGACCAATCTCATTGTTTATATCGTTAGATGTTTCATTTTTTTAAATTCTAAGATATTTTACTTCGAAAAAATATAAAATTATTTAACTTTGTAAATTTTGGAATAAAGAAAATAAATATGCCTTTTTTTTTAAATAAAAGTAACATGCACCAAATTATTTTTATATAGTTATTTTTAGTCTGCATCATTCATTTCCAAAATATTTTGCATTACACATTTTCTCCTTATTTTTCCCATACCCACTACCCCAAAATGGTGATCTCATTGAATATCCCCTCCCCCAAACTACACTCTCCTATACCTTCCCCCATAGCCCAAAGAATTTCCAGTAGAGCATGGTGGAACTATATGCCCCACTGCCTGTATATTTTATTTCCTAGATGCATGTAAAATAATATTAATAATAATAATCATGTTGATGATGATGATGATGATGATATTTTAAACATTTAATTTTAAACCTTTGAATTTCAGATTCTTTTCCTACCTTCTTTGTCACACACCCTTACTGGGAAGATAAGCGATTCAATGTAGGTTGTACATGTGTAGCTAGGCAAAACATTTCCATAGTGGATATATTGTGAAATACTGACTATAATTCCCTCAGTCCTATCCCACCCCTAAATTGTTGTGTTCTCTACTATGTTCCTGTCCCTTTTCAAAAATGGGTGCTTCCAATTCCCCCCCCCCCAGCCTGTCCTCCCTTCCATCATACCCCATCTCATCCCCTTCCCCCTAATCTCTTATAGGGTGAGATGCCCTCTTTATGGTGTATGTCATTCCTCCCCAAGCCAAATTAATTGAGAAAAAAGTTAACTCATTCCCTTTTGCCTTCCTGTTCAGGAACTCCATTGTAACAGTTTCCCCTTGCCTCTTGTATATGAGATAATTTAACCTATTCTATTTCTCTGCATCTCCTCTCATTAAATCCCTCTCTTACCTATTAATTTTATCTTTTAAGTATCATCTCTTCCTATTCAACTGGTCCTGTACCCTCTGTCTGTGTATGCCTGTACACACATATACACATACTAACATATGTATTCATACACCCATATACACTCCTATATAGACATATATGTATGTATACATATGTGTCTATACACACACATATACACACACATTTATATTCCCTTCAAATATTCTCATACTGAGAAAAGTTTCATAAGTTACAATTATCGTTTTTCCATTTAGGAATATAAGTAGTTCAACTTTGATAATTTCCTTATGATTTCATTCCCCTGTTTACTTTCTTATGCTTCTCTTGCTACTTGCATCTGAATGTCAAATTTTTTATTCAACTCTGGTGTTTTCATCAAGAATACTTGAAAGTCCTCTATTCCATTGAATGGCCATGTTTAACCCTGGAACATGATACTCAGTTTTACTGGATAGGTGATTCTTGGTTTTAATCCCAGCTCCTTTGACATCCAGAATATCATATTTCCAGCTCTTACATCCCACAGTGGAGAAGCTCCCAGATTCTGTGTTATCCTGATCTTGTTTCCACAGTATTGAAATTATTTCTTCCTGGACACTTGTAATATTTTATCTTTGATCTGGGAATTCTGGAACCTGGTTATAATATTCCTAGAAGTTTTCTTTTGGGGATCTTTTTCAGGAGGTGGTTAGTGGATTCATTCATCCTCTATTTTGCTCTCTGGTTCTAAAACATCAGGGCAATTTTTCTTGAGAATTTATTGGAGGATGATTTGTAGGTTGTTGATTTTTTTTTTATCATGGCTTTCAGGTAGTCCAATAATTTTAAAATTATCTCTCCTGTATCTATTTTCCAGGCCAGTGGTTTTCCCAGTGAGATATTTCACATTGCGTTCTATTTTTCATTAGTTAGCATCTGCTTTACCAAATCTTGATTTCTCATAAAGTCACTAGCTTCCATTTGCTCCAATCTAATTCTGAAGGAATGTTTCTCTTCAGGGAGCATTTGTGAGTCTTTTTCCATCTGGCAAATTTAGTTTTTAAGGCATTCTTGTCCTTATTGGCTTTTTGAGACTCCTTTTTCCATTTGAGTTAGTCTATTCTACTTTTTCTTTTCTTCCTTTTCTTTTTTTATTTGGATGTCAATTGGGGTTAAGTAACTTGCCCAAGGTCACACTGCTAGGTTGTGTGTGTGTGTGTGTGTGTGTGTGTGTGTGTGTGTGTGTGTGTGTTAAGTGTCTGAGGCCATATCCGAGCTCAGGTCCTTCTGACTCCAGGACCAGCGCTATACTCACTGAGCCACTGAGCCACTTAGCCACCCTGAGTTACTCTATTTTTCAAGCTGTTATATTTTCTTCAGTCAGGTTGTTGACACTCATTTTATAATTTTCTTGCATCATTCTCATTTCTTTTCCAAATTTTTTCTCCACTACTCTAATTTGGTTTTCAAAATCCTTCTTAAGCTCCTCTATGGCCTGTAAGCATCTTATTCTTTTCATGGAAACTTTTGGTTCAGGAGTTCTAACTTTGATGTCTTCCTCCTGTTCCATGCCCAATCCTTTTTGTCCCCCAAAAAGGAGTCCAAAGTCCAATGACTTTGCTTGCTTTGCTTCCTTCATTTGTTCATGTTGCCACTCAATTACTTGACTTTCGGGCTTTTTGCCACAGTAAAATTCTGTTACCAGAAAGGGGAACTGTGTCCCAAATCTCTGGGGTTTTCTCAGCCACTGGAGGCATTAGTTGGGTTCTTTCTTTGAAGCCTCCCCACAGTTTTGCAAGTGGTCATGCACCCCAGGACCTCCACCCTAGACAAGTGATCTTGATTGAAGCAGGTTAAAGCAAGAGCTATTACCCCTCAGACTGGTCACTTGATACGCCTATAATCTGCAGGCCAGGAACTCTGAAGCATATTCATGGTGGTGGCTGCTTGGCCTCAGAGCCTCTTCCATTTCTTGTTGTGGGGACAAAGGCTGGACAACACTCCAGAACTTCTTGTTCCTGATAATTCTACACTGAATTCTCACTTTGTCTTTGGCATCTATGGGTTGAAAATTCTGGAAGCTGCCACAGTTACTGGTGATGTGAAGTCTGTCCAGCTGGCCACTGGTCAGGCCACCCTGAGGCTCAAACCTCTGGCTCCTGCTGTACTGGGCTCACCTCCCAGAGCACTGCACTGGCACCTTCCTTCCAGCCTGCCCGACTGTCTTCAGAGGGAATTTAGCTTTTGTTTTTTTGGTTTTTTTGTGGCTTCTGTAGCTTCAAAGTTTGTTTAGAGTCATTTTGTTACTTGAACTGGAGGAGGTGAAAGTGGGACCTGTGCAGAAGTGCTGTTTCTACTCTGCCCACATAACAAGTTATCTTTTTTTTTTTCCCAAGGGAGCTATAATAATGATCAATCATAAATAAAATCATTTAAAGTAATAATGGAACCCATGTAGTCCAATTTTCTCTTATCAACAGTGATAATGATGATAGTGATGATGATGATGATGATGTTAACTAGTATTTATATAGCACTTTGCATACGATCTGTAAAGCATTTTAGATATATTAACTAATTTTATCTTTACAAAAACAATGGGATTTTGGTGCTATTATTGTCATTATCTCACAGATGAAGAAACTGAGGCAGGGAGAGGTTAAGTGATTCACTTATGGTAATGGAAATAATATGTTTCTATTTTCAGATTTATGCTTAGATACTCCTGACTCTAGGTCCCATGTTCTATCCATTAAATAATCTAACTAGAACTGAAAAAGTTCAATTCCACCAACATTCTGCGAGTTGGCTTTGGTGACACAGGTAGGAGAATTATAATTCAAATTATATTCTCCTTAACCTAATTTTACTGATCTTTATTCTGTGCCATAATTTCTTTCCAAGCCCTTATATGTTATCATTATCTTTCACATATTCTAGGTATGTGTGTGATTGTATGTATATGTATATGTAATGATGATTTATAAAGAATGATATATATATAGAGAGAGAGAGACATATATATATACATACATATATATATGTATATATATATATATATATATATATATATATATATATATATACCTATATCTATCTGTATCTGTGGGCATATGAACTAGATAATTATATATAGTGCTTGTTAAATTAATTTTAAGAAATCATGTTTAGCAGTCACAAACTGTCACCAAATTCTTATGAATCTCTTCACCATCTTAAGTGGCATCATTAATTTTGAAAAGTTATATTTCCATTCTTCAGATGATTTATTGTACTTTCTATTAAATTTTTTTACAGAGAAGTCTTATCAGGTAACATCCATGCAATCCTTGCCTGAGCAGCTCTTTTGCAAATGGCCAGGACAAATAACAAGTGCATACCCTTTCTAAACCCTATGCATTCTAGCCATTTGTGAGAAATATAAACCAAAATTAAAAACCTTTGGGAAAGTCTTTTAATTCCCTGTCTCCCATTATGGTAATTCTTTGGTGAACTTCTCCCAGGTGACCATGGGAGAAATGAAAATGTTTTTCATCCATTTTTCCAACTCAGAGAAAAAAAAAATGTCAAATTGTCACAACTGCCACTTTCAAAGCAAATTTTCCATGGCAACCATACCTCAAAAGCTTCTAGTTAAGGGTTGATTTTTTGCTAATTAACAACTCCAAAGGATGCTATTAGTTCCTTTAAAACACAAGGGACACTGTTTTGCTTGCTGATTGCTATTCCATTTTAAGCATATTATGTGCAAAGATGGGGCAAGTAATTGTTCTCACTAGTAATTATGAGAGCTGGTAATGATGCACTACTTTAAAATAAAGAAAAATATCATTGATAAATTATCACCGCTAATTTATGTTTTTTTATTAAAATATTATGTATCTTACATATTTTTATGGGTCAGATAGCACAAAATGCACTTGACATTAAAAGGCATATGTTTTTCTTAGAGTTTCTATGTCATAGACTGCAGACTAGAGAATAAAAACTGAATATGCCATAAAATTCTTCATTCTGTATATGACAATTGGGGATAGTTATTTGTTTAAAATCTTATTCTTCATAAAATTAGGGTAGACAAAAGAGACTACATATTTGAGAACATTATTCGGAGGTTATCAAGTTTCCCTACAAGTTTCTCTTGACAAAAGAATTGCCCTAGAATTTATTATTTTAACATGTGATATTTTCTCCTTTTGGGAAAAATAACCTTCATTAAAAACAAACAAAATTTTCATGTAGCCTTGTAAGTGTATTAACTATAAAGTAAAAATAGTAGAATGGAAATTTTCGACCCTCTTTTCCCTTATTCAGCTCAATGTAATCTCAACTCTAAGGTTAAATGTATACATTTGCTGTGGGTGCTAAAAAAGTTTTACATGGGAGAGTGAGTCAAGATGGCAGAGTAGAAGCAGCACTTCCTCAGAACTCTAGCCCACAACACTTAAAAATTATGTAAAAGGGGGACTATGAAGAACCTCTGGAAGTCCAGAACACACAAAATGATGCAGAGAAGCTAACGTACCACTGAGGACAGTCCTGCAGGCCAGCACAAGGGCAGCCAGACCCGAAGCCAGATGGAGGGACCCCACAACAATAGCACCTGTGGAGTTTCCAGAATTTTCAACACATAGATACCCAGGAAAAAGTGAGAGGTCTGTTCCCTATGGACTTTGGGACTGGATAGGAGAATGCTTCAGCTTTTCCCCATGGGGGAATTAAACAGAAAACGTTAAACTCAACGTTAAACTCCTATTTTGGGGGCAACGAAGGATCAAATCATGGAACAGGAGGAGGACTGTGAGGTCAGAACTCCTTCACCAAAAGGCCCAAATTAAAATATGAGCTGGCTACAGGGCATAGAGGACCTTAAGAAGTAGATAATAGAAGTGGGGGGAAAATTGGGAAGAGAAATGAAAATCATGCAAGAAAAGTATTGAAATGAGAGTCAACCACCTGACTGAGGAAAATAACACTTTAAAAATAGACTAACTCAAATTGCAAAAGAGGCTCAAAAAGTCAATGAGGAGAAGAATGACTTAAAAAGCTGAATTTGACAGATGGAAAAAGAATCTCAAAAGCTCACTGAGGAGAATCATTCCTTCAGAGTTAGACTGGAGCAAATGGAAGCTACTGCCTTCATGAGAAATCAAGATGCTATTAAGCAGATCCAAACAAATGAAAGAATAGAAGGCAATGTGAAATATCTCCTGGGAAAGACCACTGACATGGAAAATAGGTCCAGGAGAGACATCTAAATGTTATTGGCCTTCCTGAAAATCATTATCAAAGAAAGAATCTAGAAACCATCCTTCAAGAAATTCTCAAGGAAAATTGCCCTGATGTTTTAGAACCAGAGGGCAAAATAAAGGATGAAAGAATACAAAGATAACCTCCTTAAAAAGATCCCAAAAGAAAATTCCTAGGAATATTATAGCCAGGTTCCAGAATTCCCAGATTAAAGAGAAAATACTACAAGCAGCCAGGAAGAAACAATCTCAATATTGTGGAAACACAATCAGGATAACACAGAGCTTTGGAATATGTTATTCTGGAGGTCAATGGAGCTGGGATTAAAACCATGAATCAGATACCCAGCAAAGCTGAATATCATGTTTCAGGGGAAAATATGGTCATTCAGTGGAAAAGAAGACTTTCAAGCATTCTTGAGGAAAAAACCAGAGTTGAATAGAAAATGTGACATTCAGATACAAGAAGCAAGAGATGCTTGAGAAGGTAAACAGGGAAAAGAAATCACTATGAACTTATCAAAGTTGAACTAGTTACTTCCCTACAGGAAAAACAATAACTGTAACTGATGAAATTTTTCTCAGTATGAAAATAGTTGAAGAAGGGTATATGGGCATATGAATACATATGTGAATGTATGTATATATGTTTTTAGATATACATAAATAGAGGACTCAAGTCAAATTTAAAAGGATGGTATGATACTTAAAAGGTGAGGTTAAGAGGTGAGAGAGTAATGTGGTGAGGGTGAATGGGGAGAGAAAATGAGGTGAACTGTTTCACGTAGAAGAGGAGGTGGGTGAAGCTGGTGTATTAACAATGCAATATTCACAATGCCTATGTCAATTATAAATAGGGTTATGTGGTTATTAATCCCAAAATTTACCAGGTTTTCTATATGGGGGATAAAGCATTTGTTAAAACACCAAATAACTGAGTCCCAAAACCAGAAAGTCAAAGCCATCAAAGTACTTATGAAATTTACACATGTAGTCAATGTAGTAAACAACCACACTCTTAAGCCTTCAGAACAGAACAGGCTACCTCAGGGAAAGGTCCTTCTCTCCCCATTCACTGTAACTGCTCAGCATCCAGGAAATGGGCTCCCAACAGCTGCAGGCCCCGCAGTTCTATTCCCTGTCAGTTCCCAACAAGAATCCCTGGCAGAAATTCTGGCTGGCTCAAGAAGGGTTTGTCCCTCCACCTCTACCTTGGCTGCTACTGCTGCTGCTGCTTCTGCTTCTGCTGCCACTGCTGCCATTGCTGCTGCTGCCACCCCCCCCCCACCACCACCTCCGCCAGTCCCCAACAGAACTCTCACTTTTCTTCAGCTTCCTCTTGCCCCACCCCTTCGTGCTATGTCAGCAAGTCCAATGGGACATGGAAGATGTTTAAATACCATAACTATTACAGGTGGTTGCAGGGCAGGGGAGAAACAGGAAAGCAAAAAGACAAAACCTTACTCTCATTGAATTTGGGGCAAGGAGAAAATGACATACATACTATATAGGTAATCCCACTCTACAGGAGCTTAGGGAGAGGGGGATGGTGGAAGGTGGTGGAGGGGAGATCGGGTTGTAAGGGAGCAAGGTTGGAAGCTCCCACTTTCTTTTCCCTTCACATTCAAAATTCTATTTTTTTTTCTGTTTTACATCATTCATTTCCGTCAGATTTTGAGTTACAATTCCCCTCCCCCGTTTTTCCCCTACTCACCATCCCAGAATAGCAGTCCCACAAGATATTGCTTCCTCCAATCTGCTGTCTCCCATATCTTCTCCCTTACCCCCCTCGACTTTTCCATTAGAGCAAGTTGAATCTCTGTGCCCCAATGCCTGCCAACCTTATCTCCCAATTACAGACAAAAAGAGTATTGATAATACTATTTATATATATTTGAAATATTTAATTTTAAGACCTCGAATTTCAGATCCATTTCCTTCCTCCCTTGTCACCCATTCCCTCTGGGAAGATAAGTAATTCAGTATATGTTGTATATGTCTAGCTATGCAAAACATTATCATAGTAGATATATTGTACAAGGCTGCTTATAATTCCCTCCCACTCATCCCACCCCCCACCTGATCCATTCCCTACTTGATCCTGTCCCTCTTCTATAGTGGGTATTTCCAACCCCCCTCCCCCCAAGAATGCCCTCCCATCCATCATCCTTCCTTTCATCCCCCTTCCCCCTATTCTGCTGCTGGGTGAGACATCCCATTTAGTATGTAACTCATTCTCTCCCTGAACCAATTTCAATGAGAATGTGGTTTTGCTTTTTTGCCTTCCTACTCTTTCCCTCCCCTGCAGCCACTTACCCTTGCTTCTTCTACATGAGATAGTTTACCCTACCCTGTCTCTCCCCATCTACTCTTGCCACGTTCCTCTCTCACCTCATAATTTCACCCCTAGAGTATCATCCCTTCCCAACAAATTCAACCTATGCTCTCTATCCATAGATAGAGATAGATAGATCCTTCCATTATTTTCGTACTGAGAAAGGTTTCATCAGTCACAGTTATTGATTTCCCATGAAGGAATGTAAATAGGTCAAATTTGATGAGTTCCTTTTGATTTCTTTTGCCCTCTGGAATATCGTATTCCATGCCCTTCGATCCCTCAGTGTAGAAGCTGCCAGGTCCTGGGCTATTCTGATTGTGTTTCCACAATATTGAAATTGTTTCTTCCTGGCTGCTTGTAGTATTTTCTCCTTGATCTGGGGATTCTGAAATCTGGCTATAATATTTCTGGGAGTTTTCTTTTTGGGATCTTTTTCAGGATGTGATCAGTGGATTCTTTCATCCTGTATTTTGCCCTCTGGATCTAAAACATCAGGGCAATTTTCCTTGAGAATTTCTTGAAGGGTGATTTCTAAGTTCTTTCTTTGATCATGGCTTTCAGGTAGTCCAGTAATTTTTAAATTGTCTCTCCTGGATCTATTTTCCAGGTCAGTGTTTTTTCCCATGAGATATTTCACATCACCTTCTATTCTTTCATTTGTTTGGATCTGCTTAACACCATCTTGATTTCTCATAAAGTCATTAGCTTCCTTTTGCTCCCGTCTAACTCTGAAGGAATGAATCTCCTCAGTGAACTTTTGAGATTCTTTTTCCATCTGGCAAATTCGACTTTTTAAGGCATTCTTCTCATCATTGCCCTTTTGGGCCTCCTTTGCTATTTGAGCTAGTCTATTTTTTAAGGTGTTGTTTTCCTCAGTCAGGCTGTTGACCCTCATTTCATACTTTTCCTGCATTCCTCCCATTTCTCTTTCCAATTTTTCCTCCACTTCTCTTATTTGATTTTTAAAGTCCTTTTAAGGTCTTCTATGGCATGCAACCCACTAATATTTTACTTTGGGGCTTTTGGAGCAGGACTTCTGACCTCACAGCCCTCCTCCCGTTCTATGCTTCGATCCTCTTTGCCCCCCAAATAGGAGTCTAATGTTTCATTTTTCTGTTTAATTTGTTTCCTTTGCCTTGGCATGTTGCCACTTAATTACTTGACTTTTGGGCCCGTTGCCCCAGTATGACTGCCACCAGACAGGAGTACTTTCATCCTGAACATATAGGGGGACAACTTCCGTTTCTGGCAAGCTGCATATCCACCCCACTACCTCCCCCCCAGACCACAATCCAGATCCAGGGAGGATAAAGCAAGAACGATTATCCCCCAAAGAGGATTGTTGGATCTCCCTACAGTTCGCAGGCCAGTAGCTGGAGCTGCCACTTCAAACTACAATATGGTGTGTCTCTTCAGTGGCTTCTAGCCCCCAGGGGAGAAAGCTGACGCATTCCCCAAATACTGGTCCCAAAGTCCAAAGGGCACTAACATCTCACTTTGTCTTAGGCATATCTGTTTTGATACTTCTGGAATTGCCACAGCAGCTGGTGTTCTGGGGTCCCTCCAGCCACCTGCTGGCTTGGGTGCCCTGGGGCTAAAACCACGGCTCAGGCGGACCTGGGCTTGGCTCTCCACACGCTGTGCAGTGTGCTGCCACCTCCCAGAGAGCTGCACTTCTCCTTCCTGCAGGGCTGTGAGGCTGTCCTCAGTGGGAGGTTGGCTTTTCTGTGTCATTCTGTGGGTGCTGGGTTTCCAGAAGTTGTTCAGAGTCCCCTTTTATGTAGTTTGGAGGTAATCTGGGGTAACAATGCCTTGGACGTGCTGTTTCTACTCCGCCATCTTGGCTCAGCCCCCTGGAAGCCTCCACTTTTGAAAAGGGACAGGATCAATGTGGGGAGTGGAGCAGGCTGAAGGTGGGATGGGAGGGAGGAAAATATAGTCAGTCTTTTACAATATATCTACTATGGTAATGTTGTGCATAGCTACACATGTACAACATATACTGAGTTGCTTATCTTACTTTTAAAACAAATTTAAAAATATATATATATATAAATACTATGATTAATACTATTTTGCATATAATTGGGAGATAAGATTGAAGACAATGGGCCTCAGGGATTCACCTTGCCCAACTTTAAAAGTTGAAGGTGGTATGGGAGAAGAGATGGGAGAGAGCAGGTTGGCTGAGGAGATATCCTGTTTATCTGTTATTCTGGGGTGGTGGGTAGGGGAAAAATGGGGAAAAATTGTAACTCAAAATCTGACAGAAATGAATGATGTAAGCCAGAAGTTAAGAAAGCATTTGGGGAAAAAAAGGTGACATATAGAAATAGTAAAAAAAAAATTTCACATCTACATAACACTTTAAGTTTTATAAAATACATTATTCCCAGGAACTATGTGATGTAAATAGCTCAAATATGATTATTTTTATCTCACATATGATCACATTATTGTCACATTGGCATAGAGTCATATAACTAAGAGTTGGGTTCAGCATTTTAACTTTGATTCATTTACTCCAAGTTGAGAAGTATTTCCTCATGGGATTTATACATTTAACATAGTAAATCAAGAGATAAACTTTCTATAAGCAATGGGGCTATATAACAATATCAGAAATGTACAATTAGATGTCAGAGTAAAAAGAGGAACTCCCTACACATGGCTCTGGCTCTCACCCCCTCCAATTAATGTAAAAGTTGATTCTGAACAAACTTTGGAGCTACATAACCCACAGAATGAAAAAGAAAAGCTAACCTCCCACTGAGGACAGCCTGGCATGCTGGCAAGAAATGGCCAGTATCGTGCTCTGAGAGATGACCCCAGCTCCAAGCAAGCCAGACCTCTTTGCCCCAGGTTTGTCTGACCATATGCTGGCTTGAGAGACTTCAGATCAATAGCAGCTGTGGAGGTTTCCAGAATTATCAATACATCGATGCTAAGAACAAAGTGAAAGGTAAGTGAAGTGTGGACTTTGGCACCCAGTATTTGGGAGAGCTGTTGCCTTTTGTCCCCAGAGTGAGAAGCCGCTGAGGCACCATGGCACAGCTGCCAATATGTGGCATCTTCAGTTCCTGGCCTGCCAATTGCAGGGGAACCAAGCAACCAGTCTAAGGGGTAATGCTCTTGCTTTAAACTGCTTTGATCTGGATTGAGGTCTATGATGGAGGTCCTCAGGTATGTAACCAGCTTGCCAGAGTGTGTGGAGGCTTCAGAGAGGGCACACAACTAATAGCTTCAGCAACTGAGAAAACCCCAGTGTTTGGGACAAAGCTCCCCTGTCTGGTGGCAGAGTCCTACTGTGGAACAAAGCCCAAAAGTCAAGTAATTGAGTAGTAACATGAGCAGGCAAAGGAAGCAAACCAAGCAGAGAAATACAACTTTATACTGCTATTTTGTGGACAAAAAGGACCAAATCATGGGACAGGAGGAAGACAGTGAAATCACAACCCCTGCACAAATAGCTTCCAAAGAATATATGAGCTGATTACAGGCAATAGATTACCTTGAAAAGGATTTTGAAAACCAAATAAGAGAAGTGGAGGAAAAATTGGGAAGAGAAATGAGAATGATATAAAAATATTATGAAATGAGAGTCAACAACCTGACTGAAGAAAATAACACCTCAAAAACAGACTAACACAAATGGCAAAAGAAGCTCAAAGGGCCAAAAAAGAGAAAAATGCCTCAAAAAGCCAAATTTGGCATATGGAAAAAGTATATCAAAAACCCCCTGAAGAGAATCTTTACTTCAGAATTAGATTGGAACAAATGGCAGCTAGTGACTTTATGAGAAATCAAGATATTATTAAACAGATCCAAACAAATGAAAAAAAAAATAGAAGGCAATGTGAAATGTCTCATTGGGAAAACCACTGACCTGGAAAATAGATACAGTAGAGATAATTTAAAAATGTTTGGACTACCTGAAAGCCATGATAAAAAAAAAGAACCTAGAAATCATCCTTCAAGGAATTCTCAAGGAAAATTGCCGTTATGTTTTAGAGCCAGAGGGCAAAATAGAGGTTGAAATAATCCACCAATCACCTCCTGAAAAAGATCCTAAAAAGAAAATTCCTAGGCACATTATAGCCAGGTTCTGGAATTCCCAGATCAAGCAGAAAATATTACAAACAGCCAGGAAGAAACAATTTGAATATTGTGGGAACACAATCACGATCTGACAGTTTCCACCCTGAGGGATCACAGGGCTTGGACAATGATATTCTGGAAGGCAAAGGAGCTGGGATTAACACCAAGAATCACTTACCCAGCAAAACTGAGTATCATGTTTAAGGGAAAAATAAGGTCATTCAGTGGAATAGAAGACTTTCAAGCATTCTTGATAAAAAAAAAAAACATAGTTGAATAGAAAATTTGGCATTCGTTTACAAGAAGCAAAGAAGCATGATTAGGCAAACAAATGAAAATAAATAGTAAGGAATTTAGCAAAGTTGAACTATTTAAATTCCTACTTGGGCAAATGATAATCCTAACTTATGAAACTTTCCTTGGTATGAGAATAATTGAATTAAATAGAAATATATATGTATTTCTATAGAGGGCACTGGACAAATTTAATGTGAAGGGATTATACTTAAAATGTGAAATTATGAGGTAAGAGAGGAATCTAATGAGAGGAGATGGGGAGAGACAGAATGGGGTAAACTATCTCACATAGAAGAAGTAAGGGAAAATGGTTACAATGGAGGAGAAAAACAGGAAGGCAAAAGAAATGGGTCAAACTTATTCACATTGAATTTGGCTTAGGGAGGGAATGACATACATGCTAAATGGGGTATCTTACCCTATAGGAGACTAGCTGGGAAGATGAGAGGGGGGATGATGGAAGGGGGGACAGGTTTTTGGTGGAGGGACATTGGAAGTACCCACTTTTGAAAAGAGACAGTATCGAAGTAGAGAACAGAAGAAGTGGGATGTAGGATAGGAGGGAGGGAAATATTGTCAGACTTTCACAATATATCTACTATGGGAATGTTTTGCATACCTACCCATCTATAACTTATATTGAATTTCTTATCTTCCCAGTAAGGTTGGGTGACAAGGGAGGTAGGGAATGAATCTGGAATTCAAAGTTTTAAAATTAAATGTTTAAAAAAAAGGATTGTGCCATTAAATATCTACTCATTGAGAATTTTCTGCAAAAGAAAAAGAAAATTATTAAATTTAGTATATATTTGTGCTTAAATGTGCATATGTGTATATACACATATATACTCATAACGTTTACATACATATAGATATATGCATGTATATCTATACAGTTTCACATATATACATATATACACATATATGTGGAAAGGCACAGATCACATTATGACAACGGGGCTACTTTTGGGCACCTTTTAATTTACTTACTTGAAGTAATAAATGGCATATATTTGTCAATATCACATTTTATTCAAGTACCATCTAGACAAAAATAATATCCACTTAATAATAGCTTTTAAGGTAATTCAGAGGAATTTGAGTTATTCCATTAGAATTTTGTTGAAACTCTCCTACAATTGACTATTGTACTTTGACTCTATTTTTGTGAATAGCTTTAGTTATGAATATAACCTCAGAATAAAGACTAATAATCAAATATAGAGATAGAACTTGTGTATCCTAAAAAATTGACAGAAGTCAAAGAGAGCATTAATTTTCAAAGTATTTTCCTTAATATGATAGTATTCACATAGATAAAACATAATAAGCATCAGCATTACTGAATATTGGACTTGAAATCAATAAGACCTGGATTTATATCCTGCCTCATACACTCACCAGTTGTGTGATCCTGGGAAAGTCACTTAAGCTAACTAACCCTGAGTTTCTTCATCTGTATTGTGAGCAGGCAAAGCACCCCCCACTGCTTATCTGCAATAAAACATACTCAATGGGAAATACCTGAATCTGATGAGTTTTGTTGACCCATTTATTTTTTTTTTTATTTTTTCATCAGGTTCCTTATTAAAAGACATGCTCATATGAAAACAGTGATTTTTGGTTGAATTCCATGTGCCATGTTTTCCTTTGTCCTCTTGTGCTTTGGAGATAGTGCTGGACCATAGAAGAAATGACTGCTGTATCAAAGTGGCATCAAAAAAATTGGTCAGGAATTCCAGGAGCAAATATAATGAAGTAGGCAGTAAATTGTTCTTGCTCTCCCATATTCATCTCTAAATAACCATAAAATAGCATCCTAGAACAAAGCCTGGAACAATGGAGCCATTTGAAAAATGGGGTGTTATAGTCTTTAGACCTGGATATCCTTTAATTGGCAAGAAAAGTCCATCTTACTTGGGTGAAAGTGGAAGCAGTCTAGGACAGAAAGCGTCTCAGCCAGCTAAAAGCAAGCTTCTCCCTAACAAATCATTGGAAGATCTGAGCCTTAGTGTGGTAGAGCAACCAAACACCAATTCAAAGACCCTTTATGTGCCTCTGCATGTAGCAAGCATAAATAGAAGATTCCAGCTCTGAGAATCACCAGGTATTAAGATCAGGGTAAGCAGGGCTCCTCCAGGGGCCAGACCCCCATATGCCTCAGAGTATCTCCAAGGAAATGCAGAAAAAACCTCCACTTGACGTCAGCACACCATAGACACCACTACTAGGACACCAGCTCAGGACCAGGTAAGCTACCAGATGCCTACAATTATCCAGCAGTGCAAGCAGCACACAACTGTATCCATTCAACATAGCACCAAACAAAAGGTTCTCCCCATGGACCTCACATCAATATCAGTGTAGCACAAGGTAAGCAGCCAGACCCTGCAAGTCACTGGAACAAGAAACCTGAGACAGAGCTGCTTCCACCCTAGAAGCAGAGATCAAATTTAAAAGAATGGGAAAAGGTGCTTCTGGGAGCTAAAAATGGCAGAGTAAGCAGCAAGTCCCTTGCACTCTTCTTTCCTGATCTTGAAAAACCCAGAAAATACAGACTGAGGAAAAATCCTGAAGCAGTGGAACCAGCAGAAATATGGAGTGAAGCAATGTTTTTTTTTTTTTTTTAACCCATGAGGCTAGGAGGATTGAGGAAAGGTCCCTCTTACTGTGGCTGAAAGGAGGTGTCCCAGCAAACCAGCAACAAGCCCTACCTCAGCAAAACAGCAGGAGATTAGGAGCCCCAGGGTGGTGGAGCCAACAAATGTCAACACCAGGACCCCAAATGCCTTTCCACACCCAGGGGAATCAGCAGACACCAGCACAGAGAAGTACCCTTTGCAACATGGACCAGCATACACCAGCAGTTATGAATACTTCTCTTCTGGTACAGCACTCCTGTGGGGAGGAGGAGACTTCCAAGGGCCAAATCACCGCACCCCCCCCACACACACACACACTCCTCACCCTGCAATTTTCAGTGTAAACCTGGAGAAACACAGAAAGACCTTACCTGGTCTCCACACACACACACCACCTACATTAACCAGCTCAGTTAAGTCACAGTATTATATAGCTTCCAACTGACAGAACCAGAGACACCAGGACACAAGACCAGTAAGCAGGCCCCTTCCCCCTAGCACAAAAATGTGGAACTTAGCACCCTATGCCCCAGAAGCAGAAATCAACTTTTAAAGCCAGAAGAAAGGAAAACACAGTGAGCAAAAAAGCGTCTTGGAAAAGCAAAGAACATTGATTCATACTATGGGGACAGGGAAGATTAAAACACAAATTCAGAAAAGGACAGCATTGTCACTATACCCACATCTAAAACCTTAAAGGGGAATATGAACTGGTCTCCAGCCCATAAAAACTTCTTAGAAGTATTCAAGAAATATTTTTCTTTGTTATTTAATTTAATTTTTATAACTTTTCCAGAATTTATACATTTATTTTTATTTTCAACATTAATTTCGACAAGATTTTGAGTTGAAAAATTTTCATCCCTCCTCTACATACCACTGCAAGATGGCAAGCATACTGATTACCCCTTCCTCCAATATGTCCTCTCTTATATTCCCCATCCCTCTCCTTACCCCCTTACCCCTTACTTACTTGTAGGGCAAGATGAATTTCTCTACCCCATTGGCTGTATATCTTATTCCTTGGTTGCATGTAACAACAAGTAAACTAAATTTGTTTTTAAAATGTTGAGTTACAGATTCACTCTTCTCTTTTCTCCTCACCCATCCCCACTGGGAAGACAAGCAGTTCAATATAGCTTATACATTTGTAGTTATGCAAAACAAAAAACATTTCCATAGTAGTCATATCGTGAAACACTAACTGTATTTCCCTCTAGCTTATCCTGTCCCCTTATATATTCTTTGACTCTGTGCCTTTCAAAAGACTTCGCTGCTGACTACCCATTCCCACAATTTTTATCCCTTTCTCATTAATAAATAAAGCTAAGAGCTGGTTATATGAATAAAACCAATAAAATGGATAGACCTTTAGTCAATATGATAAAAAAGAAAGAAGAAAACCAAATCACCAGCATCAAAAATGAAAAAGGTTGATCTACCTCCAATGAAGAGAAAATTAAAAAAAATAATTATGAATTATTTTGCTTAATTGTGTGCACATAAACTTGACAATCTTAGTGAAATGGATGAATATTTACAAAATATATAAGTTGCTGATATTAACTGAAATTAAATTATTTAAATAACCACATCTCAGAAAAAGAAATTGAACAAGACATCAACAAGCCCTAGGAAAAAATGTCCAGGGCCAGATGGGTTTACTAGTGAATTCTATCAAACATGTAAATAACAATTGATTCCAATACTTTATAATGTATTTGGGAAAACTAATGAAGGAACGGTCCTACCAAATTCTTTTTATGACAAAAATATGGTACTGATAGTTAAATCGGGAAGAGATAAAATGGAGAAAGAAAATTATACACCAATTTCCCTCATGAATATAGATGCAAAATTTGTAAATAAAATGTTAGAAAAAAGACTACAGAAACTTATCATGAGAATAATACACTTTGATCAGGTAGGATTTATTTCAAGAATGCAAGGATAGTTCAATATTAGGAAAACTATCAGTATGTTAGATCACATAAACAATGAAACTAGCAGAAACCATATCTCAATAGATACAGAAAAGGCTTTTGAAAAAAATACAACACCCATTGCTATTAAAAACACTAGAAAGTATAATTATAGATGGAGTCTTCCTTAAAACAAAAAGTACTATCTATCTAAAATGATCAGCAAGTATTATATGTATTGGCGATAAGCTGCAAGGATTTCAAATAAGATTGGTGTGAAACAAGGATATCCATTATCACCACTCTTATTCAATTTGGTACTAGAAACATTAGCAGTAGTAATGAAATAAAAGAGAAATTGAAGGAATCAAATTAGACAAAGAAGATACTAAGCTATTACTCTTTTGCAGATGATAGGATGATATACTTAGAAAATCATAGATAATAAAGTAAAAAAACTACTTGAGATAATAAATAAATTTTGCAAAGTTGCAGGATATAAAATTATCCCACAAAAATCCTCAGTATTCATATATATATAGCAATTGGGGTTAAGTAACTTGCTCAAGGTTACACGGCTAGTCATTATTTCTGTGTGGGTGTTCATTTTGTGAGGCCGGATTCGATCTCAGGTCATCCCAACTCCGAGGCTGGTGCTCTTACTCACTGAGCCACCTAGCCACCTCTATATATTTCTAAGAAAGTCCAACAGCAAGAGGTAGAATGAGAAATTCCATTTAAAGCTACTGTAGATATTACAAAATATTTGGGAATCTACCTGCCAAAACAAACCCAGAACCTATATGAATACAATTACAAAACACTTTTCAGACAAAGTAAGTGAGATCTATTTGGAAAAACATCATCTTTTTGTTGGGAAGGAGTAGCTAAAATAATAAAAATGACAACTTTACCTAAACTAAATTACATATTTAGTTCTATACTAATCAATATACCAAAAATACTTTATAGAGCTAGAAAAAAATAGTAACAAAACTCATGTGAAAGAACAAAAGGTCCAGAATATCACAATAATTAATGAAAAGAAAGTGAGCAAGGTGGCCTAGCCACACCAGATTTAAATCTGTATTATAAAGCAGCAGTCATCAAAACTACTTGCTACTGGCTGAGGAATAGACCTGTGCTTGAGTGGAACAGATTATGTACACAAGTCAACAGTCAATGACTACTGTAAAGTCAAAAATGCCAGTTTTTGGGATAGAACTCACTATTTGACAAAAACTGCTGGGAAAATTGTAATATAATATGCAGAAACTGGGCATAGACCAATATCTTACACCGTATACCAAAAGCAAGTTGAGTTGTGTGCACAATCTAGATATAAAGCCTGATACTGTAAGTAATCTGGGAGAGCAATGAGTAATTCATCTGTTAGATTTATGGAGAAAGGAAGATTTTATGACTAAACAAGAGTTAGTTAGAAAGCAGTATGAAATGCAAAGTGAATAATTTGGTCACATTAAATTGAAAATTTTTTGTACAAATATAGCCGATGTAATTTAGATTAAGAGGGAAGTGGAAAACTGGGAAAGCATTTTTACAACCAGTGTCTCTGATAAAGGCCTGATTTCTAAAATATACAGAGAACTCAGTTAAATCTATAAGAATACAAGTCATTCCCCAATTGATAAATTGTCAAAGGATGTGAACAGGCAGTTTTCAGAGGAAGAAATTAAAGATATATAAAAGCATATGAAAAATGCTATAAATCACTATTGATTAGAGAAATAAAAATCAAAACAACTCTAAGATATCACATCTCACTGGCCATATTGGTTAAGATGACAAAACAGGAGAATTATAAATGCTAGACAGGATGTGGAAAAATTGGAACACTAATGCATTGTTGTGGGAGTTGTGAACTAATCCAACCATTCTGCAAAGCAATCTGGAACTATGCTCAAAGGGATTTAAATAAGCGAATACCTTTTCACCCAGCAATACCACTTCTAGGATTGTATAACAAAGAGATAATGGAAATGGGAAAAGTACCTGTATGTACAAAAATATTTATGTCAGCTCTTTTAGTGGTGGCAAAGTGTTGCAAGTCAAGGAGATGCCTAGCAATTGGGGAATGGCTCAAGTTGTGATACATGAATGTAATGGAATAATATTTTGATATAAAAATGAGGAGTAGAAAGACTTCATAACCTGGACATATAAAAATGAGGAGTAGAAAGACTTCATAACCTGGACATATAAAAATGAGGAGTAGAAAGACTTCATAACCTGGACATATATGTCCAGGTTATGAAGTCTTTCTACTCCTCATTTTTATATCACAATATTATTATTATATTTATTATATATATTATATATAATATATTAATAATATTACATATATACATTATATATATTATATAATACATACATATATATATTATATAATACATATATATATAAACTAATGTTGAGTGAGAAGAGCAGAAGTAGGAGAAATTTGTACACTGTTACAGAAACAACATGTGTGAAGAATAATTTTGATAGACTGGGCTCTTCTCAGCAATGCAAGGTTATAAGACAACTCTAAAAGACTTATGATGGAAAGAGATATACAAATCTAGAGAAAGAACTACAGAGTCTAAACACATAGTGAAGCAAACTACTCATGCTTTCTCTCTCTCTCTCTTTTTTTTTTTTTTGGTTTGTTTTATTTCATTTCCTCTTTCTTATTTTTCCTTCCATTGGTTATAATCCTTCTTTACAACCTGACTAATATTTAATGTGAAGGTATTTGTTGTGTCTATATTTTATTTCATGCCACCGTGGTGGGGAAAGGGGCCAGGAGAGCAAGGGAGAGAGAATTTGAAATTTAAGGAATTGTGGAATTTAATGTTGTAAACTAAAGGTAAATAAATACATTTTACAAATTTACATTTACAAATAAATGTTTTTCATCTAAAATATCAATTAAGAGAAGAAGAGAAAAATTGGGAAGAGAAATGAGAATGATGCATGAAGATCATGAAAAATGAGTAAAAATCTTGCTAATGGACACCCAAGAAGAAATGAAGAAAATAATGCCTTAAAAATAGATTATCTCAAATGGCAAAGAAAAATTGGGAAGAGAAATTAAAACGATGCAAGAAAATCATGAAACATGAGTCAACAGCCTGACTGAAGAAAATAACACCTAAAAAACAGACTAACTCAAATGGCAAAAGAGGTGCAAAAAGCCAATGAGGAGAAGAATGCCTGTTAAATCAGAATTGGCCAGATGAAAAAGGAATTTCAAAAACTCACTGAAGAGAATAATTCCTTCAAAATGAGACTGAAGCAAACAGAAGCTAATGAGTTTTTGAGAAATCAAGATAATATAAAACAGATCTAAACAAATCAAAAAATAAAACGCAATGTGAAAAATCTCATTGGAAAAATCTCTGACCTGGAAAATAGATTCAGGACAGACCATTTAAAAATTATTGGACTACCTGAAAGACACAATAAAAAAGCCTACAAATTATCCTTCCCAAAATTCTCAAGAAAAATTGCCCTGATATTCTAGAACCAGAGGGCACTGTTCACCTCTTGAAAAAGATCCCAAAAAGAAAATGCCTAGGAATATCATAGCCAAATTCTGGAGTTCCCAGGTCAAGGAGAAAATACGACAAGCTCTCAGGAAGAACAGGAGCTAGTAGATTCTACATTAAGGGAACAAAGTGCTTGAAAATTATATTCCGGAGATCAAAGAAACCAGGATTAAAACCTACGCAGCAAAATTGAGTGTAATGTTTCAGGGGAAAATATGGCCCTTGAATGACATAGAGTACTTTTAAGCATTCTTGATGAAAAAACCAGAGCTGAACAGAAAATTTGACTTTACTTTCCAATACCAGAAGCAAGAGAAGCATGAGAAGATAAACAGGAAAAGGAAATCATAAGGAACTTATTAAATTTGAATTATTTATATTCTTACATGGAAAAACTATAATTGTAACTCATGAGACTTTTCTCAGTATGAGGATACTTGAATGGAATATATATATATATATATATATATATATATATATGTGTGTGTGTGTGTGTGTGTGTGTGTGTGTGTGTGTGTGTGTGTATGTATGTGTGTGTATACATGCATACACACATATATATGTATAAAACTTATATATTTATGTATAGCAGGGTGTATGTGTATATAAATACATAGTGAGTGTGTGTATATATGTGTACATGTATATATATACAGAGGGCAAAGGTTCAGTTGAAGAGGAAGAGATGATATCTAAGAAATACAATTAAGAGGTGAGAGAGGAATATAATGGGAGGAGAAAGGGAGAGATAGAATAAGGTAAATTATCTCATATAAAAGAGGTAAGAGAAAACTGTTACAATGGAATGGAAGATCAGGAATGTGAAGGGAAATTGTTCAACCTTACTCTCATTGAATTTGGCTTGAGGAGGGAATAACATACACACTCAATTGGGTATCTTACCCTACTAGGGAGTAGGGGGAAATTCTGGGAGGAGCTGGACCCATGGAATAAGAATCATGCTATTTAGGAGCCAGCCTTGAGTCAAGATGAAAGGACCTCTCCTCGGGTACTTAATTCTGACTGAGAAGATCATGATTTACTGTGGGCTAGAGGTTGCAGAAACTTGTACTCTATACCTTGTACCTCTTAAGGATGATTGAGTTAAAGATGATTGGAAACTAATCTCCAGTCAAGAAGAAAGAAGACTCATTGGCTGAGAGATTAAGACAATGTGACCAATGGGTCACATTGATAAACTTTGACCTTTGTACTTTGTGCCCCTTAAGGAGTTAAGGACTTAGTGAATGATATATTTGGTTTAAAAGCATGCTCCCACTTTGGTGAAAACTAACTGGCTTCTTTAGTGATATGTTGTTATGCTAAAACATCATGAATGCTTTATTTTGGTTTCTATGAATGTCTTGTCTTATTTTATTACTGAATAAATAGTAAGTTCACTATACTATGTTATCAGGATCTTAAAGCTATTCATAGCAGCAGTCCTCTGGAGAGCTGCCCATGCTTGGCTTTGCATTGACCTTTATATTACTTTTAAAGGTTTGTCTGCTTTAGTAATCATATGAAAATAATACCCTTTCATTATTTATATAAAGGAGGACTTTAAGAGTAGTGGAAGAAAATATATTACAAAACATACTCCTTTGATCATACAGCTTTAGTAGAACTAAAAATTTATAGAAATATCTCTGTAAATGGATGTACAAACCCCTTGAATCTTGGCATAGCACACCCTCCCCACTGGAAGTTGATTCCTACCTCAAGCAAGAGTTAAAAGTCAAGTAATTGATGGGGAGAATGAGTGGGAAACTGAAAAACATCAGTCTACAGAATTTTACTTTGGTGACAAGAAAGAATACCACCAGAAGAAGACAACAAAGCTAAAGCTCCTACATCCAGAGCCTCCAAGAAAAAGTATTAATTGACCTCACACAGTGGAAGAATTAACAAAGAATTGTGAAAATCAAGTAAGAGAAAGAGAGGAAAAATTGGGAAGAGAGGGGAAAGTGATGCAAGAAAATAATGAAAATATGTGTCAACAGCCTGCTAAAGGAGGCACAAAAAATGCCCAAGAAAATCACACCTTAAAAATTAAACTAACTCAAATGGCAAAAGAAGTCCAAAAAGTCAATGAAGAGCATGCCTTAAAAAGCAGAATTGATGAAATGGAAAACAAAGATCTAAAGCTCACTGAAGAAAATAATTCTTTAAAAATTAGAGTGCAAAAAATGGTAGCTAACAATTTTATGAAAAATTAAGAAACTATAAAATAAAACCATAAAATGAAAAAAAATAGCAGATAATATGAAATATCTCATTGGAAAAAACAACTGAGCTAGAAAAAAGATAATGGAGATATAATTTTAAATAAATTGGACTACTTGAAAGCCATGATAAAAAAAAAAAGCCTAGACATCTTCTTTCAAGTAATTATCAAGGAAAACTGCCCTGACATTCTAGAAACAGAATGGAAAAAGATATTGAAATAGTCCACCAATTACCTACTAAAATAGATCCCAAATATGGGAGGTGGCCTAGCTATACCCGATTTTAAACTGTATTATATAGCAGCAGTCATCAAAACTACTAGGTATTGGCTGAGGAATAGAGCAGTGGATGAGAGGAAAAAATAAGGTACACCACACACAGCAGGGAACTATACTAATCTACTGTTTGATAAATACAAAGTCTCCAGCTTCTGGGAAAAGAACTCACTATTTTTTTTTTTAAAGCAATTGAGGTTAAGTAAATTGCTCAAGGTTACACGGCTAGGTTTTTGTTTGTGTGGATTAAGTGTTGGAGGCTGGCTCCGAACTCAGGTCCTTCTGATTCCAGGGCCGGCGCTCTATTCACTGCACCACCTAGCCACCCCAAGAACTCACTATTTGACAAAAACTGCTAGGAAAACTGAAAAATAATGTGGTAGCAACTAGGCATAGACGAATATCTTACACCACATACCAAAATCAAGTCAAAATGGGTGAACAATAAATATATAAAAAGTGATATTGTAAGCAAACTAGGAGAGCAAGGAATAATTTACCAGTCAGAGTTATGGAACAGGGAAGAATTTGTGTACAAACAAAAAGCAGAATTTTGATTGCATTAAACCGAAAAGGTTTTGTACAATCAAAGCCAATATAACCAAGATTAGGAGGAAAGTAGGAAACTGATAAAGAATTTTTACAACTGATGTCTCTGATGAAGGACTTGTTTCTGAAATATATAGAGAACTGAGTTAAATTTATGAGGATATGGGGCGGCTAGGTGGCGCAGTGAGTAGAGTGTCGGCCCTGGAGTCAGAAGGACGTGAGTTCAGATCCGGCCTCAGACACTTAACGCACACACAAATAAAAACCTAGCCGTGTGACCTTGGGCAAGTTACTTAACCCCAATTGCGCTCCCAAAAGGCAAAAAACAAACAAATTTATGAGGATATGAGTCATTCCTTAATTAATAAATGATCAAAGGATATGAACAGGAAGTTTTCAGAGATAGAAATTCAAGGTATCTATAAGCATGAGAAAATGTTCTAAATCACTCTTGATAACAGAAATACAGCTTTGAGTTACCACATCTCATATTTCACATTGGCTAAGATGACAAAACAGGAAAATGATAAATACTAGAGAGGGTGTGGAAAAATTGGAACACTAATGCATTGTTGGTGGAGTTCTGAACTCATATAACCATTCTGGAGAACAACTTGTACCTATGCTCAAACAGATATATATATATATATATATATATATATATATATATATATATATATATGTGTGTGTGTGTGTGTGTGTGTGTGTGTGTGTGTGTGAGTGTGTGTGTGTGTGTGTGTGTGTGTGTGTGTGTGTATATATATATATATATATATATATTTATATATTTATTACTTATATATACCCTTTGAATCAGCAATATCACTTCTAGGGTTGTATTCCAAAGGGATCATACAAGTGGGAGGAAGAGCTGTATATACAAAAATATTTATAGTAACTCTTTTTTTGGTGGCAAAGAATTGGAAATCAAGAGGATGCCCATCAATTGGGGAATGGCTAATTAATTTGTGGTGTATGAATATAATTGAATACTATTGTCCTATAAGAAGTGAGAAGCAGATGGACTTCATAATAACCTGGAGAGATGTATATAAACTGATCTGAGTGAGGAGAGAAGAACCAGGAGAACTTTGTACACAATTACAGATGCATCTTATCTGTGACAAAATAAATTTGATAGACTGGGATCCTCTCAGCAATGGAAAGTTATAGGACAACTCCAAAAGACTCATGATGGAAGGTGATATCCATATCCAGAGTAAAGAACTATAGAGTCCGAATGCAGATTGAAGCAAACTACTTGCCCTCTCTCTTTTTGTTTTGTTTTCTTTTGTTCATTCTTTCTCCTTCTTCACTCCATTGGTTATAACTCTTCTTTTCAACTTGACAAATGTTTAATGTGAAGGTATTTGTAGTACATACATCAAATTCCATGCTTCCATGATGGGGAGGAGAAAGGTAGAAAGCAGTAAATTATCTAACATAAGAGTCAAGTAAAAGCATTTTACATTGTAGGGGAAGAACAAGGAGGTGAGAGCAAATGAGTGAAACTTACTCATCAGATTTAATTTAAGTAAGGAATAAAATGCAAATGCAGTTGGTTATGGAAATCTATCTTACCCTACAGGAAAGGGTGGGGAAAGGAGATAAAAGAAAGTAGATAATAGGGAGGAAAAATGGGAGAAGGATTTAATAGAAGCAAATACTTTTGGGAAGGGACAGGGTCAAAGAAGAAAATAGAATAAATGTGGGTCAGATAGGATGGAGAGAAATAAAGTCTTTCAAAACATGACTGTTATGGTATTGTTTTGCATGAATACCCGTGTATAACATATGAAATTTCTTGCCTTCTCAATCAATATGGTGGGGAGAGAGGAAGGGAGCAAATGTGAAAATCAAAGTTTTAAAAATGAGTATTAAAATTTTTTTTTGCATGCAACTGGCATATAAGATATACAGACAATGAGATATAAAAATCTATCTTGCCTTACAGGAAAATAGAAAGGAAGGAGATAAGGGAAAGGGAGAGTATAATAGAGGGGAGGGCAGTTTGGGGTGGGGGAGGGGAGAAATGGGGAGAAAATTTGGAACTCCAAATCTTGTGGAAGTTAATGTTGAAAACAAAAAAAGAAAGTAATTTATTTTAAAAATTAGAAGAGAACTCAAATAATGAAAAGCTTTCACTTCATCTCTTAATGAATGTGAGTCCTAGGACAAACATAAGGAAGAAATCCTGCTGGTCAAAAAAGATTACTTAGACCCAGCTTGGTTAATGGAAATTTTGATTTTTGCTTATTCATATTTATTTACCATTAATCTATTAGGGGTTCACACATGCATACAAGTATGAATACATTCGCAATACACATGTTTGTGTGAATAAAATTTTCTCTACTTCACTTTCTGGGCCTTTATACTATTGTCACACAATTCAAGCTCCAATTATCTCCTACATTGACTATTTCATTAACCTACCGAATTGCATTCCTACCTCCAATTTTCCTTATCTAATATACCCCAAATACTTCTTTGATTATATCACTCTAAAAATCCTTAAGTCAGTACCAAATAAAATTGCACTACTTTGTTTGACATTTAATGCCACTTCAATTTACTCGTCAGCTACAACTATCAATACTCGACTATCCATAGATACTCCAAACAAGAACAAAATTGTAATTTTCACTAGCCTAAAATATGCCTTATGTTACTTTGCCTCATATGGAGGTATTAGATCAAAATACTCATACATGCATTTCTTCCTATTAAAATTCAAATTATCTTTCAAAGTCTAGTTCAGTTTTTTTTAGCTTCCAAAAAATCAATCTTTTTTTTTTTCCCACATGCTTTGTTAACTTCTAGTTTACAACATTTATTTATGTCAGATTTTGAGTTACAATTTTTCCCTATTTTCCCCTACCTACCACCCGAGAATAACAGTCATACAGGGTATACCCTCATCCAATCTGCTCTCTCCGATCTCTTCTCCCATACGCCCTTTGACTTTTCCAATAAGGGGAGGTGAATCCCCGAGACCCATTACCTGCACATCTTATTCTCCCAAATATATGCAAAATAGTATTAATCATAGTATATGTATATATATATATATATATATATATATATATATATATATACACATATATATATATACACACATATATATATATATTTTAATTTTGATTATAAAAGGAAGATAATCAACTCAGTATATGCTGTACATGTGTAGCTATGCAAAACATTACCCTAGGAGATATATTGTAAAAGACTGACTATATTTCCATCCCTCCCATCCCACCTTCTACCTTGTCCACTCCCCATATTGATTCTGTCCTTTTTCAAAAGTGGATGCTTCCAAAATCCCTCCCCCCAGCCCTTCGCTCCACCACTTTCCCCCAACCCCCCTCCCCCACACACTACCGTATGGTAGGACACCCTATTCAGTGTGCGTGTCATTCTCTACCTGTTACAAATTCAATGAAAATAAGGTTTTGCCTTTTTACCTTCCTGTTCTTCCCCTACCCTGCAACCACCTTCCCCTGCCTATTCTACACAAGACAGTTCAACACACTGTCTCTCCCCATTCACCCTAACCACATTACTCTCTCACCTCTTAACCTCACCTTTTAACTATCATCCCTTCCTATTAAATTTGACCTGTGCCCCCTATCTATGTATACCTGAAAACATATATACATACATTTACATATGTATTCATATGCCCATATATTCTTCTTCAACTATTTTCATACTGAGAAAAGTTTCACCAGTTACAGTTATTCCTGTAGGAATGTAAATAGTTCAACTTTGATAAGTTCATAGTGATTTCTTTTCCCTGTTTACCTTCTCAAGCATCTCTTGCTTCTTGTATCTGAATGTCAAATTTTCTATTCAACTCTGGTTTTTTCCTCAAGAATGCTTGAAAGTCCTCTATTCCACTGAATGACCATATTTTCCCCTGAAATAAAATACTCAGTTTTGCTGGGTAGGTGACCCTTGGGTTCATTCCCAGCTCTTTTGCCCTCTGGAATATCATATTCCATGCCCTTTGATCCCTCAGTGTAGAAGCTGCCAGGTCCTGTGCTATTCTGATTGTGTTTCCACAATATTGAAATTGTTTCTTCCTGGCTGCTTGTAGTATTTTCTCCTTGATCTGGGGATTCTGGAACCTGGCTATAATATTCCTAGGAGTTTTATTTTTAGGATCTTTTTCAGGAGGTAACATATGGATTCTTTCAACCTCTATTTTGCCCTCTGGATCTAAAACATCAGGGCAATTTTCCTTGAGAATTTCTTGAAGGGTGATTTCTAGGTTCTTTCTTGGATCATGGCTTTCAGGTAGTCCAATAATTTTTAAATTGTCTCTCCTGGATCTATTTTCCATGTCTGTGGTTTTTCCCATGAGATATTTCATATTGCCTTCTACTCTTTCATTTGTTTGGATCTGCTTAACAACATCTTGATTTCTCATAAAGTCATTAGCTTCCATTTGCTCCAGTCTAACTCTGAAGGAATGAATCTGCCCAGTGAACTTTTGAGATTCTTTTTCCATCTGGCAAATTTGACTTTTTAAGGCATTTTTCCCCTCATTGTCCTTTTGGGCCTCCTTTGCCATTTGAGGTAGTCTATTTTTTATGGTGTTATTTTCCTCAGTTAGGCTTTTGACTCTCATTTCATACTTTTCTTGCATCTTTCTCATTTCTCTTCCCATTTTTGCCCCCACTTCCCTTATCTGCTTCTTAAGGTCCTCTATGGCCTAGAACCCATTAGTATTTTTATTTGGGGCTTTTTGTGCAGGGGTTCTGACCTCACAGTCCTCCTTTTGTTCCATGCTTTGATCCTCTTTACCCTCAAATTAGGAGTCTAATGTTGCATTTTTCTGTTTATTTTATTTCCTCTGCCTAGGCATGCTGCCACTCAATTACTTGACTTTTGGGCTTGTGGCCACAGTAGGACTTTGCCACCAGCCAGGAGAACTTCCGTCCCAAACGTTGGGTTTTTCTCAACTTCTCCACACCCTCTGGCAAGCTGGTCGAACACCCCAAGGCCTCCACCCTAGACCATAATCCAGATCCAAGAAGGGTAAAGCATGAGAGCTTCCCCTGAAGACTTGTCTAGGGATCTCCCTATCGTTTGAAGTCCAAGAGCTGAAGCTGCAATGCGACAAGGTGGCACCAGTTTCTCAGCAACTTCTCTCCCCCAGGGGAAGTAGCTGACTCATTCTCCCAAGCAGTCCCAAAGTCCATAGGGCACTAAGCTCTCACTTTTTTCCTAGGCATCTCTTTCTTGATAATTCTGGAACTGCCACAACTCCTGGTGTTCCTGGGTCACTCCAGCCGGCTCCTGGTCTGGCCACCCTCGGGCTATAATCATGACTCATGCAGGCCTAGCCAGAATGCTGCCCTGGCAGTTCCCAGAACACCATCATGATGGCTCCCAGAGTGCTGTGCTAGCCACTCCCTGCTGGGCTGCAGGACTGTCCTCAGCAGGAGGTTAGCTTCTCTGTGTCATTTTGTGGGTTCTGGAGCTCCAGAGGTCATTCAGATTCCCCCTTTTACATAATTTTTAAGTGGTATGGATTGGAACTCCATAGAAGTGCTGTTTCTAATCCCCACAAAATCAATCTTATATAATTATAAAGACCTACCTCAATTTATACTCCTATAGAATTGTATGCACTGGAAATAATTCTGGATCTGGGGTCAGGAAGACTTGAGTTCAGTATGGGGCCGGAGACACTTACTAGATGTGTGACACTAGTCAGGTTATGAAACCTTGTTTGCTTCAGTTTCTTTATCCGGAAAATGATCTGGTGAAGAAGGACATTGCAAAGTACACTACCAACAATAATCCTAAGCTGGGTAATAAAAAGTTTGACAAAACTGAAAAAGAAATTCAACAACTGAACAGCAATGTCTATCTGAGATAATAAGGTGACATAGTGGATACAACAACTTTCCTAGAGAGAGAAGAAGCCCCAACCTGCAGACTTACCAAGGACAAATCCAGTCATCTCGCCATCATCTCAGGAGGGGACAGGAGGAATCATTGGAGCCAGGTAGGAGAGTCAGGCCCCCATTGGAGACAGCAGCTTCTCTTGCAGCAATCGGCCCCCAACCTGGAAGTTTAGAAACTGCCTGCCTGTATAATACAGAGGCTAGAATGGCAAAGCAAATTCTAGTGGCTCTGATCCTCCCATACCTCCTTCCTGAAGTAGGAAAACCAAAGGTAAGTCTCCCACCCAGATTGAAATTACAAGTTAATGGAAATAGCCTCAGGCTTGGGAGTCTCCAAGAAGGGGTGTAACTGAGACAGGCAGGAGTCTGAAGAGAAGAGAAGGAGGGGTCCCAACAAGCCCCACCTCACCTCACCAACAAAAGCCTGCTTATAGCACAGGGGTATAGAGGCAGACATCAGATGTGATCAGTTCTATCCACCTCCACAGACTACTTAGTGAGCGTCTACATTCCTATCTGAGATTGTAATGGAAAAGCAGGTTTGAAGATCTTCCCTGCCCCTGGGCCCTTTGATTGGCTTAAGGCCCTTTGATTGGCTTAAGTGACTCTGAGAACCTTCTTAAATTTGAAAATATACTCTGCCCCCTAATAGGCTGAATGTGGTCACATGGAGCCTGTGGTAGGAGCCTTGGTTTTCAGGAATGACCATACCTTGACGTTGTGTGATGGGGCAGTAGGTCAAGAGGGTGGTTACATTCTCTGACACAGGAGAAGGCTATATAATTCCTGATGTGAGGCTTTGCTTTGGGGCTCACTTAGAGAAGTGTAGTGTTATTTGACCAGATGAAAACCCAGATGTTGATGCTTCCCTCTCTGGTAATTGTGATTTTGGTATTGATAATGGTTGGACAGTTTGGCAACCAGTATGTTTGATCTGTCTGTATACTCTGAAGTTCGGGGTGCTGACCTTTTTCCCCTGAACTAGAAAAATTATATATGTTTGTTTGACTAAAGTAAGTTTTTTAACCGATTTTGAGTTGCTTTCCTTTTGGAAAACAGACCTAAAAACCTGAGTTGGCAGATACCCTGGGGATGTTGGGTTGCTTGCTGCTACAGAGATTCTTGCCTTAGCCACAAACTAGAAACCCAGAGGCTACAGCATTCAAATTCAACAACCAGGCCCTTAGCTCATAGCCTGAGAAATTTAGAAATAGGAAATCACAATGTGAAGGAAGGAAGCTGAGAAGGAGAAGGGGAAAGCAAGAAAATCTATTCAAGCTTACTATGTAGGCCAAGAACAACCAAATACACAGGACAATTTGGACTCTTTACCCACACTTGAGACCACAGAAGGAAATATGAACTGGTCTCAAGCATTCTTGGAGGAGCTTAAGAAAGATTTTTAAAGAACAAATCAGTTTCATGAAATCAAAGTTATACTTTTTTTTTTTTGCTTTTTGGAGGGCAATTTGGGTTTAAGTGACTTGCCCAATGTCACACACTAGTTTTTGTCTTTAGTGTCTGAGGCCAGATTTTGACTCAGTTCCTCGTGATTCGAGGGCCGGTGCTCTATTCACTTCACCACCTAGCTGCCCTGAAAGTTATAATTCTTAAGTTTTGGAAGTATCTCTAGCCATGTCTTAGTTAAGAATATACATTCTTCTGTGGCTGTGTAAGGTAAGTGATCTGGTTCTCCTAATTTATATGATGTGCACTTTAATATTTAGTGTTTATATAAATTTAAAATAGATTATGGGATATGCTGTAAAACTAGTTTTTGCCACATTGATTTCTGGTTTCCCAGCATTTTAAAATCATATATGAAGTTTTTCCTAAGTGATTTATGTGTTCTATATTATAAAAAAAAAAAAAAACTGACACAGTGAGTTTCATTGCTTGTAATTCTCCCCTTATTTGTCATTAGTGTACATTGGTGTTTCTAACCTGATGTTTATGATGAATATTTTTGAAGGTAATTTGAGGTGCAGAATAGCTATTACTCTATCCTCTTTGCCTTATTTGCTTTGATAGTTTGGATCTTTTTTCCCCCAAATGAATTTAATATTTTATTGAGTTTCATTGTGTCCCTTTGATAATTTGATTGAAATAGGATTAAAAATGTAAATTAAACTTTGATGGCATTATCATTTTTATTAAATTAATATGGCCTAGTGATGAATACTGAACTTTCCTTCCTGATTTAAGTAGCGCTTTGCTTAAGAAATACTTTAAAAAACACTTTATACAGGGGGCAGAGCCAAGATGGCAGAGTAGAAAAAGCTCATCGAAGCCACTCTGCCTCCAGATTTCCCCAAAACTATGTAGAAGGGGACGCTGAACAACTTCTGAAGCCCCAGCACCCATAGAACAACACCAAGAAGCTAACCTCCCACTGAGGACAGCCCAGCAGCCCTGCAGGAAGGACCAGCGATAGCACTATGGGAGGTGGCAGCATGCAGTGTGCAGAGCACAGGAGCCAAGCCCAGCCGAGCCGAGCAGAGCCCAGGTCCGAGGGAGCCGAGGTTTTAGCCCCAGGGCAGCAGGGCCAACAGCTGGCTGGAGAGAACCCAGAACACCAGCAGCTGAAGTGACTCCAGAATTAGCAATATAGACATGCTGATAACAAAGTAAGAGGTTAGTGTCCTGTGGACTTTGGGACCAGTATTTGGGGAATGCATCGGCTCCCTACCCTGGGGGCTAGAAGCAGCTGAGGAGACATGCCATTTTGTAGTTTTCAGAGGCAGCTCCAGCTCCTGGCCTGCGAACTGTAGGGAGATCCAGAGGTCAGTCTTGGGGGGGTAATAGCTCTTGCATTAACCTCCCTGGATCTGGATTGTGATCTAGGGTGGAAGTCGTGGGTGGGTTTACAGCTTGCCAGAAATAGAAGTTGGCCCCCACACGTTTGGGATGAAAATTCCTCTATCTGGCCTTAAAGTGATAGTGTAGCAGCAAGCCCAAAAGTTGAGTAATTAAATGGCAACATGCCAAGGCAAAGGAAATAGAAAAATGCAACCCTAGACTCCTATTTTGTGGGCATAGAGCAGGAAAAGGACTGTGAGGTCAGAAGTCCTGCTCCAAAAGCCCCAGGGGAAAACATGAGTGGGTTGTAGGCCATAGAGGATCTTAAGAAGGACTTTAAAAATCAAATAAGAAAAGTGGAGGAAAAAATGGAAAGAGAAATGAGAAGGATGCAGGAAAAGTCTGAAATGAGGGTCAACAGCCTGACTGAGGAAAACAACACCTTAAAAATTGACTAACTCAAATGGCAAAGGAGGCCCAAAAGGGCAATGAGGAGAAGAATGCATTAAAAAGTCGAATTTGCCAGATGGAAAAAAGAATCTCAAATGTTCACTGAGGAGATTCATTCCTTCAGAGTTAGACAGAAGATAATGGAAGCTAATGACTTTACAAGAAATCAAGATGCTGTTAAGCAGATCCAAACAAATAAAAGATAAGAAGGCAATGTGAAATATATCATGGGAAAAACCACTGACATGGAAAATAGATCCAGGAGAGACAATTTAAAAATTATTGGACTCCCCGAAAGCCATCATCAAAGAAAGAACCTAGAAATCACTCTTCAAGTAATTCTCAAGGAAAATTGCCCTGATGTTTTAGATCCAGAGGGCAAAGTAGAGTTTGAAAGAATCCATAGGTCACCTCCTGAAAAAGATCCCAGAAAGAAACCTCCCAGGAATATTATAGCCAGGTTCCAGAATCCCCAGATCAAGGAGAAAATACTACAAGCAGCCAGGAAGAAACAATTTCAATATTGTGGAAACACAATCAGAATAGCACAGGACCTGGCAGCTTCTACATTGAGGGATTGAAGGGCATGGGATACGATATTCCAGAGGGCAAAAGAACTGGGAATGAACCCAAGGGTCACCTACCCAGCAATACTGAGTATTTTGTTTCAGGGGAAAATATGGTCATTCAGTGGAATAGAAGACTTCCAAGCATTCCTGAGGAAAAAACCAGAAGTGAATAGAAAATTTGACATCCAGACACAAGAAGGAAGAGATGCCTGAGAAGGTAATCTGGGAAAAGAAATCAAAAGGTATTTATCAAAGTTGAACTATTTACATTCCTATATGGAGAGCAATAACTGTGACTGATAATATCTTTCTCAGTATGAAAACAAAGGAAGAAGGGTGTGTGGTCATATGAATACATATGTGAATGTGTGTGTATATGGTTACAGTTATATATGGATAGAGGGCATAGGTTGAATGTGTTGGGAAAGGAGAATACTCAAGGGATGAAATTATGGGTGAGAGGGGAAAGTGGTAAGAGCAGATGGGGAGAGACTGGGTAGGGTAAATTATCTCATGTAGAAGAAGCAAGGGGAAGTGGTTGCAAGGGAGGGGGAGAATAGGAAGGCAAAAAAGGCAAAACCACATTATCATTGAATTTGATTCAGGGAGAGAATGACATACATACAAAATGGGATATCTCAACCTGGAGCAGAATAGGGGGAAGGGGGTTCAGAGGAGGAATGATGGATGGGAGGGCATCGTTTGGGGGAGGGGAGGTTGGAAGTACCCACTATAGAAGAGGGACAGGATCATGTAGGGAATGGACTAGGTGGGGGGTGGGATGAGTGGGAGGGAATTATAAGCAGCCTTGTACAATATATCTACTATGACAATGTTTTGCATAGCTAGTCATGTACAACATATACTGAATTACTTATCTCCCCAGAGGGAATGGGTGACAAGAGAGGAAGGAAATGGATCTGAAATTCGAGGTCTTAACATTAAATGTTTCAAATATATAAAAATATTATTATTAATACTCTTTTGCTTATAATTGGGAGATAAGATGTGCAGGCATTGGGACGCAAAGATTCACCTTCCTCTAATGGAAAAGTCGATGGGGGTATGGTAGAAGGCTTGGGAGAGAGCAGATTGGAGGAAGCAATATCTTGTGGGATTGCCATTCTGGGAGGTTGGGTAGGGGAATAACAGGGGGAACATGATTGTAACTCAAAATCTTGCAGAAATGAATGATGTAAAACAGAAGTTAATACAGCATTTGTTTAAAAAAAAAGAAAAAAATAATGTATAATGGGTATCTTTCCCCATATTGCTTCCCTTCTCAGGGGGTTGGAGAGGAGATGGAGGGAGGGAGAGGGAATTTGGAACTAAAATTTTAAAAATGATGTTAAAAGCAAATTAAATAAACTTTTTTTAGAAAGCTCTTAAAAAAAACACTATATACAATTATCTTTGGGGGCTTTGTTAGATATCCATATATTTTACATATTTTTAGGTTTTTTGGAATGGATTTGCTCTTTTAATTACCTGTGGATTTTGTTATTATTATGAAGAAATATTATTGATTGTTGAGAATTTATTTTGTAATCTGATATTTTCTGAAGCTATCAGTTGATTTAGTTAATATCTTTTCCTCTTTCATTAAGACTTTTTTTAAATAAGCTGCTACATTATGGACAAATAGGAATAATTTTATCTTCATTATCTATTGTATTGCTGGTGGTGGTAGTTGTGCTGTTCTGTTAATGTTAATATTATTGGTATATTCCTTTAAAAAATAAATCCCACCTTTTCTGGAATAATTTATTTTATTATTACAGCTTACCCCTTTTGTTTGCTCTAATGGTGGAATTGTTCTTGATAATCTCATTGGTGTCTTTTTACTTTTAGATTACAAAAAAACAACTTTTTTTCTGGAGTAATTTATTTTAATTTCCATGTCTTTTGTTGTTGCAATATTTTATTACATTCCTTATATTACTTTTGTTTGTAGTGCTTGCAAAGCAAATACATTTTTTATATATCACTTCTTTTTAAAGAATTCGTCATTTGCCTATTTTATTGAATATCTATTTTTTCATTAATGTTTATGTTTAACTTTGCAGGGTTATATCTTATATTCCTTTAGGACTTAGAACATATTGCTTCATTCCCTCGTGCTATTTCTGATGATTACATAGTAGTCTTGTGTCATTCAAATTTCTATTCTTTTATGCTCAATTTGAAAATCTTTCTCCTGTTTATTTGCACTATTTGTTCTTTGTCACCAGAATCATTAAATTTATACTCACATTTCTTGAAGTTTATGAACAGTTTTTCTTGTTTGCTTGTTTTGTATTGTTTTATATATTTTGTTTTCTTTCCCTGAATGGGATTTGTGAATTCTTTTAATTGATACTTTGTTCTCTATGTTCAGAAGACTGTTCTGAATACTTTTCTTGTATTATGGCATGTAGGGTTTTCTTTTGACATTTTTTTCTACAGAATCTATCATCCTTAAGTTATCTTTCTGCATCTTGTTTTTCATATCAATGTTCATTAAACAATATAAGCATAGTTTTGTTTATATGGTTATCATGTTTTTCTTTAACATTAATTTATTTTGCTTATTTTTTTCTAAGTTGACTTATTCTTCTGTATATTTGCACTCTAGCAAATTTTTCTCCCTTTTGTTTTATTTGTGAGCTTTGTCAATATAGATATATATTTTTTCTACTGTGGTGATTATTTTTGCTTTAAAGGTCGCAAAATCTGCTTTCATAATTCTTCTTTCCATTTTAAATCATGGGGAACATCCTCTCTTGGGTAAACAGAAAAAATCTTCTGTCTCATGAGGTGTTCGTTTATTTACCTATGATTTCCAATATTTAATCGTAGATCTCTGGACTCTTTTAACTGATTTTTTTTCATTAATATATTCCCTCTTGCTCAATCTGCTTATGCTCAAGTTCTTTGACTGAGATTTTTTTTTCCTCTTGAGATTTTTGATAATTTCTTTTTCCCTTTAAAAGTTATATCATACGGGGCAGCTAAGTGGTGCAGTGAGTAGAGCGTCGGCCCTGGGGTCAGAAGGACCTGAGTTCGGATCCCGCCTCAGACACTTAACGCGCGCGCGCACACACACACACACACACACACACACACACACACACACACCTAGCTGTGTGACCTTGGGCAAGTTGCTTAACCCCAATTGCCCTCAAAAAACCAAAAAGAAAAAAAATATATCATACCATAATGATATTTCCCATTAAAATTATATCAATTAAAATAAATAAGCAAACAAAAAGGGAAATGAAGAAGAATGAGGTGTGGGTGATGCTTGAAATACCTAGCAAGTAAAGATGGAAGACAGATAAAACACAAATTAGAAAAAATAAATAAAAGCAGGTAAGAAAGTCCTTATCAGAGCTCTAGAGCAGTGAGCTGTAACAACGTTTCAGCTTCCAGATTCTACATGAACTTAAGTGAGCCTGGTTTTCATTACATGAGAACTCTAGTATTAGTTATTACTTTCCATTGCTACCTAGAGCTTCAGAACTTTAGCCTCTGAGAACAATAAATTGCTCTCTGCTTCTCCCTCTGGGAGGGAAAAAGCAAAGGGCATTGAAATTGAAATTGCTTTGTTGAGGCCATTATTATAATTTGTTTGAGCTACCCAATATCAAGGTGAATTCATAGTTGGCTGGAATTTTTTGGATTGACATGCAACAGGAAGCCTTTATAGCTCACTGGCTTAAAGGGGAAATTTTAATGTTTATTAAATAAAAAAGGATACTTTCTCAAGTTTTTTTTTTAAGTGTGTGTGTGTGTGTGTGTGTGTGTGTGTGTGTGTCTGTGTGTGTGTATGCTTGCACACATGCGAAAGGAAACTGAGGAAATCATTAAGTATTGCAATGTAGAAAGAAGGAACAACTAATTCATAGAGAACTAATAACTGGGTTACAAAAATACATTTATTTTGTTTACTAGGATTCATAGTTTTTAACACAGAAGAAGGATGCGTATTTGTATTTCTGGTGCTTATTCTGGATCTGGTTAGCACTAATCCAACTATTTTTCAGCTGAATAACAAGACTTCCCCTTGTCTGCCTTCCTATTTTGGAAATGGACTTCCTAATTTTGGTTACTATCTACTATAGTTCATACACTATAGGAGATCTTTCAGATCATACCCCCATATATTAGTTAATTTTATATACCCAGGGGACTATCAGACAACACATCAACAGATCAGCATCATCAGTTATATATGAATCAAAGAAACCTAATGTTGGAAAAAGGCTACTGTCTATCAACATCCCTTAACTCCCAAACAGTTTGTAATACTATATGTTTGGTTGGCTAGGTACTTCCCTAAAACTTAATTTGCATTTCAACATAGCACTTTTTCCTTTGAAATTGTGGTTGCTGGGGGAGGAGCCAAGATAGCGGAAAGGAAGCAGTAACCTCACGGAGCTCCTCAGACACTAAGTCTCAAAGGGTGAATGTGAGCAGATGCTGGAGTGATGGAGCCCACTGGAAGAAGGAGCATGGCTGAGTCCAGCCCAGGATGTTGCCCAGTGTGTCCAGACAGGACGAGCACAGAGTGTGTAGGGTTTGCACAACTCAGACCTAAGAGCAAACAAGCAGAATACACCAGAGAGAGAAAAAGCCCCAGCCTGCAGATTTACTAAGGATGAATCCAGTCATTTCCCCTTCATCTCATAAAGGGACTGGAATGGTCATTGGAGCCAGGTAGGAGAGGCGGGCCCCCAAGGGAGAGAGCAGATTCTTCTCCAGGTGCATTTGGCCCCCAGCCTGGAAGGTTAGAAACTGCCTGCCTGTATAAAACAGTGGCTGGAATTGCAAAGTACATTCTAGCTGCTCTGATTCTCCCGTACCTCTTTCATGAAACAGAAAACCCAAAGATAAGTCTCCCACCCAGAATGAAATCCTGAGTTAATGGAAATAGGCCCAGGCTTGAGAGTCTCCATGAAGGGGTGTAACTGAGACAGCCAGGAGTCTGAAGAGAAGAGAGGGTGGGGTCCCAACAAGCCCCACCTCACCTCACCAACAAAAGGCTACTTATAGCACAGGGGTATAGAGGCAGAAATCTGAAGTGGTCAGACTCACCCCCACCTACTCATCAACATTCCTCACTGACTTCCCTGACTTAGCCATAAACTAGCCACCCAGAGGTATTCAAAGTCAAGGATCAGGCCCTAAACTCATAGCCTTAGAAACTAAGAAACAGGAAGTCACAATGGGAAGGAGGAAGCTGAGAAGGAGAAGAAGAAGACAAGAAAATCTATTTCAGCCTACTATGTAGGGCAAGAACAACTAAATACACAGGACAATATAGACTCTCTACCCACACCTGAGACCACAGAAGGAAGCATGATCTGATCTCAAGCCCAAATAGCATTCCTGGAGGAGTTTAAGAAAAATTTTAAAGACCAAATCAGGGAGGCAGTGACCAACTTGGAAAAAAAGTCTCAGTGAAGTAATTGGAGAAAATACCTCCCTAAAAAAGGACCTAAAAAAATTAACTGAAGACCATAATTCGATAAAAAATAGATACAACTAAACTGAAAATCAGAACTCTATGATGCAGCAAGAGTCAATCAAACAAAACAAGACAATCGAAAAATTGGATTGAAATATAAAATATCTCACTGGAAGAATAACTGACCTAGAGAACAGATCCAGGAGAGACAATCTAAAAATTATTGGTCTACCAGAAAGCCATGATGAAAAAAGCAGCCTAGACAACTATCTCCAAGAGACTGTCAAAAAACAACTGTTTGAGGTCCTGGATCAGAAGATAAAATAGCTATAAATAGAATTCACTGGACTACTCCTGAGAGACATCCCAAACTGAAAACTCCAAGAAATATCGTAGCCAAATTCCAGAATTACAAGAATAAAGAAAAAATTCTACAAGCAGCCAGAAAGAAACAATTGAAATATAGAAGAACTACAGTAAAAAAAAAAAAAACAAGGGTAGCAATACGTATAGCAGATAATGAAAAAAAAATAGATCTAATTAAAAGAGATAAGGAAGGAAAATATATCCTGCTAAAAGGCAACATCAAGAATGAAGCAATATCATAACTTAATATATATGCACCAAGTGGTATAGCATCCAAATTCCTAGAGGAGAAGTTAAAGGAATTAGAGGAAGAAATAGATAGCAAATACTAGTGGGGGACCTTAATTTCCCCTCTCTGAACTCGATAAATCTAACGTCAAAATAAACAAGAAAGAAGTTAAGGAGGTGAATAGAATTTTAGAGGGACTAGATATGATGGATCTCTGGAGAAAACTGAATGGGGATAAAAAGGAATTTACTTTCTTCTCAGCAGTGCATGGTACATACTCAAAAATAGACCATGTACTAGGGCATAAAAACCTCCCAATCCAGTGCAAAAAGGCAGAAATATTAAATGCATCATTCTCAGATCATGATACAGCAAAATTATATGCAATAAAGGGACGGGAAAAGATAGACTAAAAACAAATCAGAAATTAAACAATTTAGTCCTAAAAATGGGTGGGTCAAAGAAGAAATTATAGAAACAATCAATAATTTCTTTCAAGAGAATGACAATAATGAGAGAACATACCAAAATTTGTGGGATGCACTAAAAGGGAAGTTTTATATCCCTGAATGCATACTTAATTAAAGCAGAGAGAAAGGAGGTCAAAGAATTGGACATTCAATTGAAAAAGCTAGAAAAAGAACAAATTGGGCGGCTAGGTGGCGCAGTGAATAGAGCGCCGGCCCTGGAATCAGAAGGACCTGAGTTCGGAGCCGGCCTCCAACACTTAATCCATACAAACAAAAAAAAAAAAACCTAGCCGTGTAACCTTGGGCAAGTTACTTAACCCCAATTGCCCTAAAGGGGCTGCTAGGTGGCGCAGTGAGTAAGAGCGCCGGCCTCGGAGTTTGGATGACCCGAGATCAGATCCGGCCTCAGAAAATGAGCACCCACCCATAAATAATGACTAGCCATGTAACCTTGAGCAAGTTACTTAACCCCAATTGCTTTAAAAAAAAAAAAAAGAAAAAGAACAAATTGAAATTCCCCAATTTAGTACGGAATTTGAAATATTGAAAACCTAAGGCAAGATTAATAAAATTGAAATTAAGAAAACTATTGAATTAATAAATAAAACTAAGAGTTGGTTTTATGAAAAAAATCAACAAAATTGATAGACCCTTAGTCAATATGATAAAAAAAGAAAGAAGTAAACCCAATTATGAGTATCAAAAATAGAAAGGGTGATTCGACCTCCAATGAAGAGGAAATCAAAAAAAAAAATAATGAGGATTTATTTTTCCCAATTGTATGCACATAAATATGACAATCTTAGTGAAATGGATGAATATTTACAAAATCACAAGTTGCCCAGATTAACTGAAGAGGAAGTGAATTACCTAAATAACCCCGTTTCAGAAAAAGAAATCAAACAAGCAATCAATGAACTCCCTAGGAAAAAAAATCTCCAGGGCCAGATGGGTTTACTAGCAAATTCTATCAAATGTTTAAAGAACAGTTGATTCCAATACTCTACAAACTATTTGGGAAAATTGGTGAAGAAGGAATCCTACCAAACTCTTTCTATGACACAAATACGGTACTAATTCCTAAATCAGGAAGAGATAAAACAGAGAAAGAAAATTATAGACCAATTTCCTTCATGAATTTAGACACAAAAATTCTAAATAAAATATTAGCCAAAAGACTGCAACAATTTATCACACATATAATACACTCTGATCAGGTAGGATTCATTCCAGGAATGCAAGGATGGTTTAATATTAGGAAAACCATCAGGATAATCAAGTATATCAACAATAAAACTACCAGAAACCACATGATCATCTCAATAGATGCAGAAAAGTATTTTGACAAAGTACAAGATCCATTCCTATTAAAAACACTAGAAAGTATAGGAATAAATGCAGCCTTCCTTAAAATAGTTGATAGCATCTATTCAAAACCATCAGCAAGTATTATATGCAATGGGGATAAATTAGAAGCCTTTCCAATAAGATCAGGAGTGAAACAAGGGTTTCCACTATCTCCCTTCTTATTCAGTCTGGTACTAGAAACACTAGCATTAGCAATTATAGAAGAAAAAGGAATCAAAGGCATCAAATTAGGCAAAGAAGAGACCAAGCTATCACTCTTAGTAGTTGATATCATGATATACTTAGAGAATCCTAGAGAATCAAGCAAAAAACTACTTGAGACAATAAATAAATTTGGCAAAGTTGCAGGATATAAAATAAACCCACATAAATCCTCAGCATTCCTGTACATCTCTAATGAAACTCAACAGCAAGAGATAGAAAGAGAAATCCCACTTAAAGTCACTGTAGACATTTTAAAATATTTGGGAATCTACTTGCCAAAACAAACCCAGAATCTATATGATCAGAACTATAAAACACTTCTCACACAAATAAAATTAGGCCTAATAGTTGGAAAAATATTAATTGCTCATGGCTGGGTCAAGCTAATATAATGAAAATGACAATTTTACCCAAACTAAACTATATATTTAGTGCCATACCAACCAATTTACCAAAAAACTACTTTTTAGTGTTCAACAAAATGATAACAACATTTATTTGGAAAAACAAGTGGTCTAGACTATCAAGGGAATTAATGAAAATAAATGCTAAGGAAGGTGGACTAGCTATGCCAGACTTTAATCTGTATTATACAGCAGCAGTCAAAATAACTGCTTGATACTGGTAGAGGTGTAGAGTAGTGGATCAATGGAATAGAATAGGTGCAGGAGACCCAGCTATTAACGAATATAGTAATCTATTGTTTGATAAATCCAAAGACCACAGTTTTTGGGATAAGAATGCAATATTTGACAAAAACTGCTGGGAAAACTGGAATACAGTATGGTAGAAACTGAGCATAGATCATTATCTAACACCATATGCCAAAATCAAGTCTAAGTGGATGCATGACCTAGGTGTAAAGTATGATATTGTAAGCAATTTGGGAAAGCAAGGAATAGTTTACCTGACAGATCTGTGGAGAGGGGAAGACTTTACGACCAAACAAGAATTAGAGAGCATTACAAAATGCAACATGGATAATTTTGATTACATTAAATTGAAAAGCTTCTGTACAAACAAAGCCAATGTAACCAAGATCAAGAGGGAGCTGGGAAATTGGGAAAGACTTTTTACAACTTCTGTCTCTGTTAAAGGATTCATTTCTAAAATTTACAGATAATTGAGTCCAATCTATATGAATACAAGTCATTCCCCAATTGATAAATGGTCAAAGGATATGAACAGGCAGTTTTCAGTGAAAGAAATTAAAGATATCTATAAACATATGAAGAAATGCTGTAAATCACTATTGATTAGAGAAATGCAAATCAAAACAACTCTGAGGTACCAAATCTTTCTAGTCAGATTGGCTAAGATGACACAAGAATATGACAAATGCTGGAGAGGATGTGGACAAATTGGAACACTAATACATTGCTGGTGGAGTTGGGAACTTATCCAACCATTCTGGAGAGCAATCTGGAATTATGCCCAAAGGATTATAAATAATTTCATACCCTTTGAACCAGCAGTACCACTTCTAGGGTTATATCCCAAAGAGATCATAGAAGTGGGAGAAAGACCCATATGTACAAAAATATTTATAGCAGCCCTTTTTGTGGTTGCAAAGAATTGGAAACTAAAGGGGTGGCCATCATTTGGGGAATGGCTAAACAAGTTGTGGTATATGAATGTAATGGGATATTATTGTGCTATAAGAAACAAGGAGATGATGTATTTCATAATTACTTGGAGAGACTTATACAAACTGATGCTGAGTGACAAGAGTAGAATCAGAAGAAATTTGTATACAATCACAGACATACCATATCTGTGATGACCAGTTATGACAGACTTGACTCTTTTCAGCAATGCAGTGATATGTCATTCCCGAAAGACTCAAGAAAGAGAGAAATGCGCCATCCAGAGATATAACTAAAAAGATCTGGGCCTGAATCCTGATGGAAGCAAACTAAATGATCTTTTTTTCTTTTCATTGTTTGGTTTTATTTCTTCTATACCATCTTTCATCCCACCTAATACAATATGCCTTTGTAATTGGAATAATGTCTTACATGAATGTATTTGCAGATCCTATACTGGACTATATGCTGTCGTAGGGGGAGAGGGGAGGGAATTAAAGGAAATTTGAAAATCAAGGAACTATGGAATTGAATCTTGTTAACTGAAACTAAACTTATAAATTAATTAAAAAAAAACGAGGAGGTGACAGATTTCATAATTACCTGGAGAGACTTATACAAACTGATGCTGAGCAAGAAGAGTAGAATCAGAAGAAATTTGTACCATATCTCTGATGACCAATTATGACAGATTAGACTCTTTTCAGCAATGCAATGATATAAGTCAATCCTGAATGCCTCAAGAAAGAGAGAAATGTGCCATCCAGAGATATAACTAGAAAGAACTGAGCCTCAATCCTGATGGAAGCAAACTAAATGATCTTTTTCTTCTCATTGTTTTGCTTTATTTCTTCTTTACCATCTTTTATCCCACCTAGTGCAATACACCTTTGTAATTGGAATAATGTCAAATATGAATGTATTTACAGATCCTATACTGGACTATATGCTGTCGTAGGGGAAGGGGCAAGGGAAGTAAAAGGAATTTGAAAATCAAGGAACTATGGAATTGAATCTTGTTAACTGAGACTAAACTAATAAATTAATTTAAAAAATGAAATTGTGGTAGCTGCCTCAGACCTGGTTCCTCTCCTTAATGAATATAAAACTTGTTATAGCTTTCCACAGGGAGCTTTTGTTTTGAAAGTGCTTGTGAATGTCTTATCTGTTCAAGAAAAATAAAAAGGTGGGAGAGAGAGAGAGAGAGAGAGAGAGAGAGAGAGAGAGAGAGAGAGAGAGAGAGAAAAGAACATTTAGCCAAATTTAAAATAATTACCAGAGAAGTAACTTCCTGCAGTGCCAATTTTTCTTAAGGCATCAATGACATCAAAGCCTGCGGTTCAGAGTTTCGAATTAGTGCATGCAATTCTTTCTCATTTATATGTTTTCTTGACATTTAAAGAAAATGTACCAACTGTCTCTGACAAATAATGGATATGCTGATTAGAGTGTGATTCTAATATATTTGTTATTACTACACTTGGTTTAACGTACGAATATTGATGACATTATTAGTTAATTTGTTTTATTGCTAAGTAAATGGTTTTGTTCAAAGGGGGAAAGTCCTGTAAAATTCTCAAACAGAGGCATCTGATGGATTTCATCATCCATAAAAAAATGCCTCTTGAGCTTGGCTAGGGAAGCACTTCTACTTATTTTATATTTTATCTGTCATTTATATTCAGAGTATCATAAAATGAGATTAATTCTGTTGGGCATATTTTTCATCAAATTTCAAATGATTTTTGTGTGTAAATGGGAAACATCTTGTGGGAAGTCTTTAGGAAAGCATTTCACTCTATCAAATCAAATGTTTTTTTTTTTCTTTTCTTACATAATCAAGAAAAAACAAACACAGTGGTATATCATGTATTCTATAAGTTTTTCATTCATGATGTTAGAGATGTGATCTATTTCGTTTAGCCCTTGTGAAAGTCTACCTGTTCCTACTAATGTTTTTATTGAAGGTTCTCTCAATGCATATGATGAGACTAATAAAGATTTCAATATAAATAAAATATGTAATTCTTTATGTATTTATGTATGTAAGTGTGCAAAACTCATCATATATAAAAAAATTGATCTTCAAAACATCCCTGTGCAATAAATACAACTATTAAACTCATTTTACAAGTGACAAAACTGAGACAGAAAGGTGTAATGGTAATTAATTTTAATTTGAACATCCCTTTGTGTTTGCAAAGTAGCAGGTACTTAGCACTTAGTAATTGATGAAGCCTCTGTTGGGGAAAGAGAAGGTATGGACTCCTGTCTTCTGTTGCTGACGTAACAGGAAGGGGTTGGCTGAAACAGGAAGCTAATGTTGTGTGTGTATAAGGAAAAGCCCCAGGAAAGGACAATCAGACATTTTTGGGACCAGCATCTGGAGCCAGAGAAGCTATTGAAGTGAAATGAGAACTGAAAACTCAGCCAGAATTTCCTTAGAACTTATGGTGGCAGAGCTTCTTCTGAGGAGGAGCCCAGGAGGCTTAAGAGGAGCCCAGGAGCTCTCCCCACCCTCAAACTGGATATGGTGATTCTTTTTTTTTTATGAGCTGCAGAAGACTGAGGAAGCAGGACCAGGATGCTAAGGCATTGTCTGTTTGTGGCTTGTTTAAGCCTTGAATTCCTCCATTTAGTAATTGTGAAGGATATGAGATGGACTTGACCCTATGAACTTCAGTGTGGAGCAGGACCTACCCAAAGAGCTGGACAAGGAACTGGGAGCTGTCTACCTTTGAATACAGGTGACTGTTTGGTAGATTCAGGTAGGAATTGCCTGCCACAATTCAAGATGAAAAGACCTCTCAGTGGCTACAAGGTAGTGATGAAATTGTAGTTTACTAGTGATCTAGGGGTGGAGGGTGTGTGTATATTCTAATGATTATACTTAGTGATTAATAATGCTGAGTAATTGATTAGTGAATAAGTGACTGATTAAGTTAACTTAGTGTGCCCCAGGAGTGGAAGACTTTGACTATTGTACTCTGAAATGACTGAATTTCTTGAGTAAGGAAGAATACCTCTTAAGGGATGATTGCATGATCAAATGACTGTACTTTTTTGAAAACTATTGTGGTCAATATGGTGGAAACTATGTGACCATTTTATTGATAAGCTGTTGTGAATATTATATTGTGATTTTCTGTGATAAGTTGTAATATTGTGAATGCTGTAACTTGATTTTCTGTGAATGTTTTTCTTTTATTTGTTATGGAATAAATTGTTCACTATACTGTGTAATCAGAACCTTAAAAGCTGTTCACAGTAGCATTCTTCTGGAAAGCTGCTTGTGCATGACATCACAGAAGGTTAAAGACTTGCCAGGGTCATACAGTTACTGTCTGAGAAAACAGAAATAATTTTACACGATCCCCCCCTTTTCCTTTTCTCTTCATGTCAAAACTGATTAATATGATCAGTTATTCTCTCCTCCCTTGCTCTCATCTATAAAAATAGGGTGATTTCTTTCCTTGACAGAGGGCAAATCTTCTACATGTGCCTTTGATTCTATGCATTCCTATCTTCTTCAGTAGATTGCCTTTGACTTAGGAATCATTGCTTCCCTTGCCAATCTTCTGTCTATTCCTACTGAGTTTTTCTCCACTACCTTCAAACATACCCACATCTTTCTAATTCTCTAAAACCTTCACTGTACCCTACTTCAGGCTCCTGTCCTTTATCTCTCCTCCCTTTCTCAGCTCAAGGTGCCTGAAAGTTATTTGGAGATTCAAGATCAGAGGTCAGTAAAAAAGTTAGAGCAATATAGATAAATTTGAAAATCGTTAGCATCAATACGGTAATTAAATACCTGGTAGGTGAACTCCCATAAACCCTATATACCCCAAGTGAGGCAGAGAAGTCTTAGGATGATACTTTGTGGAAAGGCTATGGTAAGTTCATATCATGTGGATGAGGATAAAACAAAGGAGACTGAGAGTAGTCTGATAGGTAAGAGGAGGACTAGGATAGAACAGTGTCCCCAAAACCTAGAAAGTAGAGAATATCAAGGAGATGAATGTGATCATCAATTTAAAAGATGGCAGAGCAGTCAAGAATAATGAAGATTGAAAAAAGATCATTGGATTTATCAATTAAGAGATCACAGAGAACTTTGAAGAAAACAGTTTTAGTGGAATGATGAAGTCAGAGACTAGATTATAAGGTATTAAGAAGGGAGGAGATCAAGTGGTGACACTTATTGTACACTACCTTTTTCAAAGAGTTTAGCCACAAAGAGCAGAACAGATGTTGGACAATAGTGTGGATGAAAGGATCAAATGAGGGTTTTTTGGGGGGAGGAGACAGGTATATTTGTAGGCAATAAAAAATGAGTCAATAAACAGGGAAAGAATGAAAATAAGTGATCGGGTGGAATAAGAGAAGGGCCAATATTTTGTAGGAAATGAAATTAAATGTTATTAAGTTAAATGTTATTACTTGTACAACTAGAAGGATTGGTATTAGAAAGAGTAAGTTCATGTCTTCTTGTGACAAATGGATGAAGGAAATAGTGGCAGAAAGCATCTGAGTGACAGAATGAGGAAGAGGGGAGAAGAGGAAGCTCATTGTCAATGGTTTCATTTTTTCAATAAATATGAAAAAAAAGTCCTCCCTGAGAACAAAAGGAGAGGACGAGTCATGGGAGGTTTGAGAAGGCATGAAGTATAAAGTTGCTGTAGAAGGCTTGCCTAGCTATAGTAAGTTCCCAGTTGAGGTTGTGTAACATAAATTTGTAAGGTACACAGTTAGAATTCATGTGCAATTTTATCTATCCATATTCATGAACATGTGTATAGAAATAAAGAGAGAAAATGGTGAACGGCATCCTAGGATGAGGGTTCACAAAGAATCATTTGCAATGTGAAAAAAGAACATAGACTCAAGAGGAGAGAACAGTGTCAAGTTGAACTGATTCATCAAGGGGTCAAGATAGGGAAAAATGAGAAAATGCAAGGGAGATGTACAAGGAGTAATATGAGAGGTCAAAGGATTAGGAGGTAGAGTGTGAATAAAATATATGGTTTGGTAAGGTAAGGCAAAGGGAGACATAGAAAGATAAACAATTATGATTAAATATAAGAATGTCAGAATTCTTGAACATGGGAGTGATGCATTTTATCAATCTTCATAATCCCTTTTGGGGTTTTCTTGACAAAGATATCCGCTGTGATTTGCCATTTCTTTCGTCAGAGTTAAGTGACTTGTCTACAATTGCATAGCTAGTCCATTTACAAGGCCACACTTGCCTACAAGGAGATGAATCTTCCTGATTCCAGGACTGGTACTCTATTCACTGTAGAAGCCAGTTGCTCTCTTTAGACAGTAGTTAGCAGGATTTTGATTGGTGAAGATAAGTAACATGGATCTCAAAAGAGTTCAGGTTACTGAGTGATAGAGGTAAAGGGAGAATATGGAAGAGGCAATAGCAAGGAAGAACTATTCCAACTTCCTCACCTTAACCAGTGAATCAAGGGAAATGACTGAAGGTGAAACTAGTACTGGAAATGGTGCCTAGGGAAGCAAATTTCAGGGATAGTTAGAAGATAGAAGACAGGGAGAGAAAAAGTTTTAGTTTGAAGATGTTTGTCACCTATAGAAGAAACATTCCAGAGGGTGTAGTAGAAGTGATAGGTGAAGTATGATTAGGACTTTGAGATGAGAGGTTTGAGGTGAATTTGAATAAGTAATTATGAGGTAAAGAATGGTGAATGGGGTTTGGATGATTATCTGTAAAGACTCAGAATTATTGGGAAATATAGTTTTTGAGCATATGTGAGAATGTTTATCTCCCTCAGAGGATAATGGAGATTAGGCAGGAAACAAGTGTAGCATGAGACAGAAAATACACGGTCAGCTAATCAGGAGTGAGACCTCATTTCACTACTTTTCTTACTAGCAAAAGCTGAAGATTAGGCAGGAAATGATGTAGCAGATGGACGTTAAACCTGCATTGCCGAAGCAGGAAGTCTTGCTCTCCACCAACTTATTTCTTTTTCTTCTATCAAGGGATAATCACGGCAAGAGATGAAAGGCCAGAGATTAAATGGAAGGTTGATCCCATTCTCACTGGACATTCTCCACATCACAAGCTGGAGATCAGAAATGCAGTATGGAAATTGCCTTGTCCTTGTGCAGATGGAATTCTCCCCATTAACATTCAAAACCAGCAGCAAGAGATGGATGAAAAAGGGTCAGAAGAACATGTCACTTGTCTTCTCACTTGATGCTGGAGATTCAAAGGATAAGCAAGAGGTTTCACATTCAGGGAGACGTCCACTGGGGCCATTGCCATTTTATTCAGGGGACATCATAGAAGCCTTAGTGTCAAAAAAACAAAACAAACTTGAGGCATTTTCTTAAGTAACTTGCCAAGAATTACATATCTAGTACATGCCAGAGTTGGGGTTTGGAATTAGTCTTCCTAGCTGTAGGAAAGGTGTTCTTTTGTCAAATTGATTAGTTTAGTTTCAGTTAACAAGATTCAATTCCATAGTTCCCTGATTTTCAAATTTCCTTTACCTCCATCCTCCCACCCCCCACGACAGCTTGTATTCAGTATAGGATCTGCAAATATATTCATATTAAACATTTGTCTAATTACAAATGTGTATTGTAGCAGGTGGGATGAAAATGGTACAGAAGAAATAAAACCAAACAATGAAAAGAAAAAGATCAATTAGTTTGCTTCCATCAGGATTCAAGTTCAGTTCTTTCTAGCTATATCTCTGCATGTCACATCTCTCTCCTTCATGAGACTTTCGGGATTGACTTATATCACTGCATTGCTGAAAAGTGTCCAGTGTGTCATAGTTGGTCATCACAGATATGATGTGTCTGTGATTGTATATAAATTTCTTCTGATTCCACTTTCTCACTCAGCATCAGTTTGTATATGCCTCTCCAGGTAAATATGAAATCTGTCTCCTCCTCGTTTATTATAGCACGATAATATTCCATTACATTCATATACCAAAACTTGTTTAGCCATTCCCTAATTGATGGGCATCCCTTTAGTTTCCAATTCTTTGCAACCACAAAAAGGGCTGCTATAAATATTTTTGTTCATATGGGTCTTCTTCCCTTTTCTATGATCTCTTTGGGATATAACCCTAGAAGTGGTATTGCTGGGTCAAAGGGTATGACATTATTTATTGTCCTTTGGGCATGATTCCAGATTGCTCTCCAGAATGGTTGGATTAGTTTACAACTCCAACAGGAATGCATTAGTGTTCCAATTTGCCCACATCCACTCCAGCATTTGCATTTTATTGTTTTGTCATCTTAGCCAATCTTACTGGAGAGATGTGGTATCTCAGAGTTGTTTTGATTTGTATTTCTCTAATCAATAGTGATTTAGAGCATTTCTTCATATGCTTATAGATATATTTAATTTCTTTCTCTGAAAACTGCCTGTTCATATCCTTTGGCCATTTATCAATTGGGGAATGACTTGTATTATTATAGATTTGACTCAATTCTCTGTATATTTTAGAAATGAGTTCTTTATCAGAGAATTCTTTCCCAATTCCCCACCTCCCTCTTGGTTACGTTGGCTTTGTTTGTACAGGAGCTTTTAAATTTAAATAATCAAAATTATCCATTTTGCATTTTATAATGTTCTCTAATTCTTGTTTGGTACTGAAGTCTTGCCCTCTCCTCAAATCTGAGAGGTAAACTTGTCCTTGCTTTCCCAGATTGCTTTATACCTAGATCATACCATTTAGACTTGATATTGGTATATGGTGTTAGATAATGATGTATGCTCAGTTTCTACCATAATGTATTCCAGTTTTCCCAGCAGTTTTCATCAAGTAGTGCATTATTACCCAAAAACTAGGGTCTTTGGGTTTATCAAATAATAGATTACAGTATTCATTAACAGCTGGGTCTCCTGTGCCTATTCTATTCCATTGATCCACTACTCTACACCTCTACCAGTACCAAGCCATTTTGATGACTGCTGCTGTATAATGCAGATTAAGGTCTGGCGTAGCTAGTCCACCTTCCCTAGCATTTCTTTACATTAATTCCCGTGATATTCTAGACCGTTCCTTTTTCCAAATAAATCTTATTATATTGTCTAACTCTAAAAAGTAGTTTTTTGGTAAATTGGCGCTAAATATATAGTTTAGTTTGGGAAAATTGTCATTTTTATTATATTAGCTTGACCCAGCCACAAGCAATTAATATTTTTCCAATTAGTCAGATCTGATTTTTCTTGTGTGAGAAGTGTTTTGTAGTTGTGATCATATAGGTGCTGGGTTTGATTTCGCTGGTAGATCACCAAATATTTTATAATGTCTACAGTGACTTTAAAAGAGATTACTCTTTCTATCTCTTGCTGTTGAGTTTCATTAGAGATATACAGGAATGCAGAAGATTTGTGTGGGTTTATTTTATATCTTGCAATTTGGCCCTGGAGATTTTTTTCCTAGGGAGTCCGTTGATGGCTTATTTGATTTTTTTTTTTTCTGAGATGGGGTTATTTAGGTAATTCACTTCCTCTTCAGTTAATCTGGGCAACTTGTAATTTTGTAAATATTCATACACTTGACTAAGCTTGTCATATTTATGTGCATACAATTGGGAAAATAATTCCTCATTATTTTTTTGATTTCCTCTTCATTGGAGGTAGATTCACCCCTTTCATTTTTGATACTCATAATTTGGTTTTCTTCTTTTTTTATCATATCGACTAAGGGTCTATCAATTTTATTCTTTTTTTTCATAAAACCACCTCTTAGTTTTATTTATTAATCCAATAGTTTTCTTAATTTCAATTTTACTAATCTCTCCTTTGGTTTTCAATATTTCTAATTTAGTACTAAATTGTTTTTTTTTTTCAATTTCTTCTTTTTCTAACTTTTTCAATTGCATGTTCAATTCACTGACCTCCATTCTCTCTGCTTTAATCAAGTACCACTCAGGGATATAAAAATTCCTCTAAGAACTGCCTTTAATGCATACCACAAATTTTGGAATTTTGTCTCATTATTATCATTCTCTTGAATGAAATTATTGATTGTTTCTATAATTTCTTGTTTGACCCGCCCATTCTTTAGGATTAAATTGTTTAATTTCCAATTAGTTTTTAGTCTATCTTTCCATGGCCCTTTATTTCATATAATTTTTATTGCACCATGATCTGAGAATGATACATTTAATCTTTCTGCCTTTCTGCACTGAATTGTGAGGATTTTATGCCCTGGTACATGGTCTATTTTTGAGTATGTACCATGAACTCCTGAGAAGAAAGTAAATTCCTTTTGATTCCCTTTCAGTTTTCTCCAGAGATCCATTTCATCTACTCTCTCTAAGATTCTATTCACCTCCTTAACTTCTTTATTGTCTATTTTGAGGTTAGATATATCGAGTTCAGAGAGGGGGAAATTAAGGTCCCCCACTAGTATAGTTTTGCTATCTATTTCTTCCTCTAATTCCTTTAACTTCTCCTCTAGGTATGTGGATGTTATACCACTTGGTGAATATATGTTAAGTAATGATATTGCTTCATTCTCGATGGTGTCTTTTAGCAGGATAGAGTTTCCTTCCTTATCTCTTTTAATTAGATCTATTTTTGCTTTTGATTTATCTGAGATAAGCATTGCTACCTCTGCTTTTTTTTTTTTTTTACTTTAGCTAAGGCATAATAAATTCTACTCCAACCATTTACCTTCACCCTGTGGGTATCCTTTTGTTTCAAATGTGTTTCTTGTAGACAGCATATTGTAGGATTAGGGTTTTTAATCCATTCTGCTATCTGCCTCTGTTTTATGGGGGACTTCATCCCATTCACATTAACAGTAATGATGACTATCTTTCTCTTCCCCTTCATCCTATTCCCTCTCCTGTTTATATTTTTGTTTCTTCCTTCTCCCTTCCCCTCCTTGAAGTTTTCTCTTTTGATTGCTCCCTCCCTCAGTGTTCACACCCACTGACCCCTCTTCTTGACCTACCCTCTCTGGTTACTACTTCATTCTTCTCCTTTTCAACCCCCCTTACCTTTCCAATACCAATAGGATGCAATAAATTTTTATACTTATCAGATTAAGTTACTCCCTGTTTAACTCCAAACCAATGAGAGTAAATTTCAAACAGTGCTCCTCTACCTCCTTCCTTTTCCTCTATTTAATGGATTTATGTGTCTATTCACATTAGAATCTTAAACTTCACTGAATAAGTTGATCCCTCTTTGAACCAGAACCAGTTAGAATAGTGTTTAAATGATGTTCCTCTGCCTCTTTCTTTCCTCTTTTCTATAATGTGTTTTAATGCCTCTTTGAATGGCATATTTTACCTTTTCCAATCTCATCCCTTCCTTTTTTCCATTATAGTCCCTTTGATCCCCTTAATAGTTTTTTTTTTTAAGTCTTCAGGTTAGTGAATTCATACCCATACCTTCTATCTAAGTATAACCCTTTTGAAGGTCATAATAATCATAAAATTTTCAATATTGACAGTTATCAGCTCCTCATATAGGGACGTGAGCATTTTGCTCTTGTTGCATCCCAACTAATGAGCATGTGTGTATGAGTGTGGGTGTGTGCAGGTATTTACGTGTGAGTCTGTGTTTACCTCTTGTTTATTTTATATTTCCGGGAGCTATTTTCCTGGTCAGTGGTTTTTCCCATGTGATATTTCACATTGCCTTCTATCCTTTCAATTGCTTGGATTTGCTTAACAGGATCTTGATTTCTCATAAAGTCACTAGCTTCCCTTTGCTCCTGTCTAATTCTGAAGGGATGGATCTCCTCAGTGAGCTTTTGAGATTCTTTTTCCATCTGGCAAAGTGGGCTTTTTAAGGCATTCTTCTCCTCATTGCCTTTTTGAGCCTCTTTTTCCACTTGAGTTAGTCTGGTTTTTAAGATGTTATTTTCCTCAGTTAGGCAGTTGACTCTCATTTCATACTTTTCCTGCATCCTTCTCATTTCCCGTCCCAATTTTTCTTCCACTTCTCTTATTTGGTTCTTAAAATCCTTCTTAATGTCCTCTGTGGCCTATAACCCACTTGTATTTTCATTTGGGGCTTTTGGTGCATGAGTTCTGACCTCACAGTCCTCCTCCTGTTCCCTGCTTCAATCTTCTTTGACTCCATAAAGAGACTAATGTTGAAATTTTCTCTTTATTTTGTTTCCTTTGTCTAGTCATGTTGCCGCTAAATTAATTGACTTTTGAGCTTTTTTCCCCAGTGGGACTCTGCCAGCAGACAGGGGAGCTTCCATCCCAAATGTTGTGGTTTTCTCAACTGTCGGTGGTGTTACTTGGGTGCCCTTCCTGAAGCCCACACACACTCTGGCATGCTGGAAACACACCTCAAGACATGCACTCCAGACAGCAATCCATATCCAGGGAGGTTAAAGCAAGAGCGATTACCCCGACCCCCCCCCCCAGACTGATTGATGTATCTCCCTACAGTCTGCAGGCCAGGAGCTGAAGCTGCAACTGAAGCTGCAAAATGGCAGCTGTGCTGCGTCTCCTCAGCCACTTCTAGTCCCCAGGGCAAGAAGTTGACCTGCTCCCAAATACTGGTCCCAAAGTCCATAGGGCACTCACCTCTCACTTTGTGTTGGAAATTCTGGAAAAGCCACAGATGCTGGTGTTCTGGTGTCCCTCCAGCTGGTTGCTGGCCTGGCTGCCCTGGGGCTAAAACCTCTGCCTGACTTGGTTTTGGGCTCAGCTTTCAGAACACAGCCTGTTGGATCCCAGAGCGCTGAGCTGGCTGCTCCCTGCTTGGCTTCTGGGCTGTCCTCAGCAGGAGGTTAGCTTTGTGGGTTCTAGAACTCCAGAGGTAGTTCAGAGACCCCTTTTACATAATTTTGAAGTGGTGTGGGCGTGAGCGCCATGGAAATGCTGTTTCTACTCTGCCATCTTGGCTCCGCCCCCGAATTGCCCAGTATGAGAATATATATATATATATATTCCCATACTGGGCAATATATATATATACATACACACATACATATTATACATATATATTATATATATTATATACATGTACAGATAGATAGATATAGATATAGATATAGATATAGATATAGATATAGATATAGATATAGATATAGATATAGATATAGATATAGATATGGATATAGATAATTGTAACTTCTGAAACTTTTCTCAGTATGAGAATTCTTGAAGCAAATACCTATATATATATATATATATTTATATGCATATATATTTATACATGCATACATGTCTATATAGGAGTTATATGGGCTTATGTATACATATGTGAGTGTGAGTATATATGTGTACAGGGACATATAGACAGAGGGTACAGGACCAATTGAACAGGAAGGGATGACACTTAAATGGTGAAATTGAGAAGCAAAAGAGGATTATAATGAGAGGAGATGAGGAGAGACAGAATGGGGTAAATTATCTCATATAAAAGAGGTAAGAGAAAACTCTTACAATGGAGGGGAAGAGTAGGAAGGCAAAAGTTTATGGGTCAACATTTCTCTCACTGAATTTGGTTTTGGGGGGAAGAACATAAACACTAAATAGGGTATATCTCCCTACAGGAAGTAAGGGAGAAAGAGAGAAGGGGATGACAGTGGTATGATGGACGGGAGGGCAGCTTTTGGGCGGGGGGGGCATGTAAGCAGACATTTTTGAAAAAGGACAGGATCAAAATAGAGAATAGATCAAGTTGGGGGAGGCAGGATAGAATGGAGGGAATTATAATCACTCTTTCACAATATATCCACTATGCAAATATTTTGTGCGTACAACCTATATTAAATAGACTATCTTCCCAGTAAGGGCAGGTGACAAGGTAGGAAGGGAAAGAATGTGGTAGTCAATGTTTTCAAATCAAATATTTCATATATAAATGGATAGATAGCTATAGCTATAGATATATATGTTTATATGTATATATGTGTAGATGTGTATATGTTTATATGTATATATTTATTATATAATGTAAATGTAGTATGTGTTATACCTTTATATACAAATTTATATTTATATATTTGTTTATTAATATAAATAAATAGAATAAATAATATATTTATTATATATTATATTTATTATATTATAAATATAATATATTTGTTATATATTATATTTATTATATCATAAATATATAATAAATATAATATATAATGTATATATTATATATTTATTTGTATATGCTATATATAAATATACATGAATATCTATATATAAATATATATCTATATCTATCTATCTATCTATCTATCTATATTACATGCCACTTTGAACAAGGTATATACTCATTTGGGTAGAGGGTATAGAGATACATGTTGCCCATGTTGAAAATCAGAGGGGACATTGCAGAGGATATAGTAGAGAGCAGTTTAAGGAATTCACTGGTATTTCTGTTTGGGGGCGTGAGTAGGTGAAAGAAGGGGAAAAAATGTATAACTCAAAATCTTGTGGAAATGAATAATATAAATTAAAATTAAACATAAATTTCAATTTAAAAAAAAAGGTGAATCAACCTCCAATGAAGAGGAAATTAAAATAATAATTAAAAATTATTTTACCCAATTGTATGCATATAAATTTGAGAATCTTAGTGAAGATGTTGAATGGTTTTAAAAATATAAATTGCCCAGGTTAACTGAATAGGAAATAAATTACTTAAACAACCCCATCACAAAAAAGAAATTGAAGAAGTCACCAATGAACTCCCTACGAAAAAATATCCAAGGCCATATGGATTTACTACTGAATTCTATCAAATGTTTAAAGAACAATTGATTACAATACTTTAGAAACTACTTGAGAAAACTGGAGAAGGAGTCCTGCTAAATTCTTTTTATGGCACAAATATGGTACGGATACTTAAATTGGGAAGAAACAAAATGGAGAAAGAAAATTTTATACCATTTTCCCTAATGAATATAGATGCAAATTTTTAAATAGAATATTAGCAAAAAGACTACAGCTACTTATCACAAGAATAATATGTTTTGATCACGTAGGATTTACTCCAGCAAAGCAAGGATGGTTCAATATTAGGAAAACTATCAATATAGTTGATCACATCAACAAAACTAGCAGAAACTATATGATTATCTCAACAGATGCATAAAAGGCTTTTGACAAAATACAACACTCATTCCTATTAAAAACACTAGAAAGTATAGGAATAAATGGAGTGTTCCTTAAAACAATATGTAGCATCTATCCAAGACAATTATTGGTATTATTTGTAACTTTGATAAGCTAGAAGCATTTCCAATAAGATCAGGGGAGAAACAACGATGTTCATTATCACCCCTCATATTCAATTTGGTACTAGAAATATTAGCAGTAGCAATAAGAGAAGAAAAAGAAATTCAAAAAAAAATTAAAGCATAGAAGAGACTAAGCTATAACTCTTTGCAGATGATATGATGATATACTTAGAGGATCAAGTAAAAAACTATTTGTGATAATAAACAAATTTGGCAAAGTTGCAGGACATAAAATAAACTTACATAAATCCTCAGCATTCCTATATATATTTTTTTCATAATAAATCATCATTGTGACTGAGGCAGGTGGCTGCTCTTCCCACGTTGGGAAGACACTGAGAAGTGGGGCTTAGTGTGGTGTGAAACAAAGCTGAGCCTATTCCTACCCCCTCCTCCAAAGTTGGCAGATGGGGCAGGGAGCGTAACCCCTAAAAGCTGGGGGGTTAGGGTTGGGACTGAGGTGACTGTACCGTTGCCAGGGGAGCGAGGGATCCTGGAGCCTGCTGCTAGGAAGGGCATATAGGTATAACCCATTTCCCCCATATAGCTCTATTTGTCCTGCATCTTTTCCACGATGGGCACAATCATATCAAACTTGGGCCTCTTGGCTGGGTCCTCATTCATGCAGATCTTCATGAGTTTACACATGTTTGGGGAGATACCTGGAGGAATGGTGGGTCGAAGGCCTTCCAGGGCAACCTTCATGCAAATTTCCCTGTTGGAGAGGTCAGCAAATGGTACCTCCCTTGTCACTAGTTCCCACAACAGTAATGCAAAGCTCCACATGTCTGCAGAACGACGATTAATCTCCTCTGGCTTCTTCTGCAGGGCCTCAGGAGCCACCCAAGCAGGGGCATACATGCGCCCTGGACACTGGAAGGAGAATTTCACATCAACCATGCTGATTTGGGCAGTCATATCCTCATCGATCATGACACTTCGGCTTTTGAGGGCATGCCGGGATATGAGAGGTTCCAATGTCTGCAGGAAGGCCATGGCCCATGCCATATTCAGAGCAAACTTGACAGCTTGATTCTGGTCAACCACAAAATTGGTCCCTTCATGAAATACGTTGTAGAGGGAGCCGTAAGGCATCCAGTGGGTGAAGAGAACAGGGTTGGTGGCAGGGGGTGCCTGACAGGCTCCCAACACTGGCAGCACATTGGGGTGTGGAAAAATCCTCAGCTTTGGATACTCCTCATTAAAGTCTCTGCTCTTCCTTGTACTCCAGTCCCGGATCTTCAACATCTTAATGACGATGTCATTCCCTTGCCATCGATCCTTCCACAGCTCTCCTGACTGGTTCTCATTGAGTTTCACCACCGGGTTGAGCTGCTTGAAGTTGATGCCTGAGTGTTATTCAGGGTGCCCTTCCAGGGGGAGGTGCATGTTGTCCCTTTCCAGAACGTGTCTTTGTATGGAATATGGCCCATCGGCTGGCCCAACTTCTCTGCACGTTCTTGTAGGCTGTCTCGAAGTGAGGCTTTGGCCTTGTCCACTGGCATCTCTCCATACTTGTTACAAATGCTGATTAGTGCTCCACCAGCTACAAGGTCTTCTGCCACTTGGTCCTGGCCCCAGAAGCAGGCATAATGAAGGGGAACATTACCGTGCTCATTCACCGCATTTATATCAGACTTGTATTGGAGCAATTTCTGCACAATGTCCCAGTACCCATGACTGGCTGCTAGATGGAGGGGTGTATCATCACCCCTGTTCATCACGTTGATTCGGGCCCCCCACATGATTAGCATTTCAACCACAGCTGAGCGGCCCTCTCGGCAGGCCCAGTGCAGAGGAGAGAAACCATGGTCATCCCCCTGGTTCAAGTCGTTTTCTGTGTTGTCCAGCCACAAACAAACAGCCACAGCATTGCCCTCCCGGCACTGGGTGAAAATGTCGTCCATGATGACAGCTCCTTAGGACCCAGGGCTCCCGGGGCCAAGTCCAGAAGCTCCAGCTGCCATTCCTATATATTTCTAACAAAATCCAACAGCAGGAGATAGAAAGAGAAATTCCATTTAAACTTACTCTAGTCATTATAAAATATTTGGGAATCTACCTGCAATAAAAAACCCAGTACCTATATGAACACAACTACAAAACACTTTTCACACAAATAAAATGTTAGCTAGCTAATTGGAAAAAAACATTAGCTGCTCATGTCTAGGATGATAAAATAACAATGACAATTCTACCTAAATTAAATTACATGTTTAGTGTCATACTAATCAATCTACCAAAAATTACTTTATAGAGCTATAAAAATAGTAACAAAATTCATTTGGAAGATCAAAAGGTCCAGAATTTCAAAGGACATTAAGTGCATACTCTTTGACCCAGCAATAACAATTCTAGTGTTGTATTCCTAAGAGATCCCAGTAGTGGAAAGAGGGCCTGTATGTGCAAAAATATTTATAGCAGCTCTTTGTTTTTTGATGGCAAAGAATTGGAAATGAAGGGGCTACCCATCAATTGGGGAATGGCTGATCAAGTTGTGGTTTATGAATATAATGGAACACTATTGTGCTATAAGAAATGAGGAGCAGACTGACTTATATAAACTGATGCTGAGTGAGAAGAGCAGAACCAGGAGAAATGTGCACACAATTACAGACACAATGTATGTGTGATGACTAAAAAATGTAAGATTGTGAGACAATTCCAAAGAACTCATGATGGAAAGAAATATCCACATCCAGAGAAAGATCTATGGAGTCTGAATGCAGATTGAAGCAAAGTACTTGCTCTCTTTCTTTTTCTTGTTTTCTTTTGTTTCCTCTTTCCCATTATTCATTCCATTTGTTATAAGGCTGCTTTAAAGCCTGATTAATGTTTGATGTGAAGATATTTGTAGATCCTATATTTGACTGCATGCCTCCATGGGCGGGGAGGAGGAGAGGGAGGGGGAGAAAATTTGAAACTCAAGGGATTTTGGAACTGCATGTTTTAAACCAAAAGTTAATAAATATTTTAAAAAATCAAATTAAAAAAAAGAAATGAAGTTTCATTGTTGGATGGCAAATAAAAAGATACATATACCAGTGCATTGTTGTTGGAGCTGTGAATCATGTTGAAAAGCAAGTTGGAATTATGTAAGTAATGTGACTAGAATGTACTCAACATTCTGCTACTAACCTTATACTCCAAGGAGCCCATAGCTATGATGAAACTTCCCATATACAGAAGAATATAGTAGCATTTTTTTGCGATAGCAAATTATTGGAAATGACGTAGATGTTCAACAATGGTTAAAAATTATGGTATATGAATATAATGAAATATTACTCTGTATAAAGAAATGATAAAGATGGTGGATATGAAGAAGCATGGAAAGAACTATGATGATGGAATTAAGTCAGTAGACTCTTGAATATACACAATGACTACAACAATCTAAATGGAAAGAACACACACACACACACACGAGTGAATAACAAAAAATTAAAAAGAACAAATCTTAAAAGAATAGATATGAAGAAACAGCTTCACTCCAGTTTGCCAACGTGGGAGAACCACATGTTACATTTTGTATATATTTTCAGATTTTTTTCTCTGTATTAATTAGTCATGATTATATTTCCCTCTTTTGTTTATATATTTTTGTCTTATAAAACATCATTTATTACATGGCATATCACTCCGTAATTGGCTTCCCCTTTTATGGAGACTTCACAGGGTCTTCAAGATAAAAATAGTCTCTGACTCCTCCTATGCTAGGGAATTCACATTTTATCCACATTGGATTTTTACTCAAGTGACAGAACTGGGCCCAGCTGTATATTAGTCACCTTTCATTCAGACATGGTACATACACATCTTGCTATCTTTGTCCTGTTAACTCTCTTCCTCAGTTCTCTAGTTATGTAGTGTTGCAGAGAGCTACCATACTATAGTCCCAGAATGAGATACTTCTAATTTGGTTTTCTGAGACCCAGAAAGGATACAATAGCAGAAATGAGTTATTTTATAAACCTGTGGATTGATTTGTGTATCTCTGCCAGTATAGAGGCTGGCAGGAGAGGAACTATTTCATAAATGCAATAGGGGTTGACATTCTCTGCTATTAGTTCATTATTACCTCATTGAGGTCCCTTGTGTCATAGGCCATTGAGACAACTGAAATTGCTTTATCTTTTCCATATAATTGTATTTTGGAGAATTTGATAGGTCAGGATCCCTAGAGAAAGCACTGAGCCCTCCATCTCATCAGTCATATGATCCAGTATTTAACATAGCATTCCCTATTCTTCATGATACGGTTTTGAGTCTTGGAATTTTCCCCTTAATCATTATCATTGAATATAATTATATGAGAAATGGAAGAAACATCAGTAGTCATTTAGTTTAACTCATACCCAAGATTAATTTCCATTATAGACAATTAGTCATTCTGTCTCCAATAGAAGACCTTCAACAAGATATAGCCCAAGATTATTTTCATATTTTCTTTTTTGTTTGTTCTTTTTTGCTTTCTGGAAGGACAATTTGGAACGACAATTGGTTAAGCGACTTGCCCAAGGTCACACAGATAGTAAGTGTTAAGTTTGTGAGACCGTTTTTGAAATCAGGTCCTCCTGACTCCAGGGTTGGTGCTTTATTCATTGCACAACCTAGCCATCCCTCAATTTTCACAATTTCTGATGCTATATTGCACTACTCTTTTACAAAACCAAATGATGCTGAATTTTCTGAATCAAACCCCAAGACCATTTTTAAAACAAATCGCTATCTGTAAGAGATGTCTAACCATGATAAAACAGGCAAAGTTTTATTTCAATGACATGAGGAAATATGACCATAAAAGAGTATGGTAAAAGGATCCTCTTTTGGAGATCTTGGCACTTAAGATGCTCTACATTTTGTTGTTGTTGTTTTGGTATGGTTTTGTTGTTGTTTTCCCAAAAGCAGAGAAGTTATCCCAAAGACTTCATTGGTCCAGGAGAAAAAATTCAGTTGATGCACTGATGCAGCTTCTCAGTTGCCTAGAACACAAAAGGCCCATCACACAAGGGATATCCCTTGATAACCTTCAAATTGATAGATATTGCTATGAGTCATCATATCCTCCTGACTAAAGGCATTTATATATGGCAACAAGAGGAACTATGAGTATTTGGACAAATATTAAGTCATTGCTGAGCATACTTTTCTTATTAAGTAATGTTCATTTTTGTTGTATTGCTGGTATTTGGGTGTCTTATTTGATTGCAACACTAAACTTGAGTCCCTGTACCAATCTGTGTAAGGCATGGCCAAGAACAAAGACTTTTAAAAGAAAAACAGGATAAAATTATAATTTCTATTAAAATCAAATTGTGAAATTCTATTATTTCTTTTATACAGTAATAATTTAATTCATAAAGAAACCAATTTCGTAGCAACTGAGCCATTTTAATAATTTGTACAAAAGAAAATTTTTGTGTGTGTGTGGATAAAACTGACTTCTGCATTACAGTATACAAGATTCCATACCAGTTGATTTGGCATAAGAGGGAAATGAAGAAATATTTCTAAAAAAAAAAGAAAGAATTATATTTCCATTATGTCCTTAGATTTCTTTCTTCTCTCTACCAAGTCTCCATCTTTTACAAAGGCTGCATAGGCAAACCTTTTTTGTCATATAACTGCTGAGCTATCATGCCAGTTTTCAAAGGCAGAATAGTGTTTTCATTCATCCTATGCTTCCTAGCAATGCTACATATATTTTACCTCCTTCATGTAATGAAGAGGTTCCATGCTGTGTAAATGATAGATGGAAGAACCCTTAGGGCAAATTGCACCACATGTCCTCTGTTCTCTAGGTAGTCAGCTAAGAGAATACCCCTTCAGTTACTTTATTGTGTGAAGGAAACATGATGTATCCTATGTTTCACTTGAATTATTTTCATCATTTGCCTCTTAATTTTTCTATTTTTATTACACTGATACTACTTTTAAGAATACCCTATTAGTTTTAAGTTAAAATATACACAATTGGCTACTGAAAGTATTCATGTAATTTACCAGGGCTCTAAGAAAAGCCATATTTCCCTCAAATATCTGTAATTTTGTATGCTATTCATAAACTTTGAGGGAAAATACACATTTTCATGTTTTCATTACTTCTTGTTAAAACTGCTTCTTCTAGAAACAAATAGTTGACACTGAAAAAATCCATCATCAAGGAGGAATAGGTAGGGGAGAAAGAATCCATCCCATAACTGGTCAACAGTAGAAAGGGAAAAATAAAATAAGGGAGACAGGAAAGAGCCTTTGAATATTGTCATCACAAAGCCTGACAGAAATTTATGTGCTACAGCTTCAGGCTATAGCCCATCTGTATCACATGCTCTCACAAACACTTTGAAACTGTCCTTTAGAAACTGATGAGGTAAAGTCAATGGCAAGTGTTAATAATCTTCTTTTTCAAATTAATTAATTTATTTTTAGTTTTCAAAATTCACTTCCAGAAGTTGTAAATTTTCTTTGTCTCCCTCCATTTCCCCCCTCCTCAAGATAGCATGCTATTTGTTATAGGCTCTACATATGCATTATTATTTAACATATTTTCACTTTAGTTATACTGTATAGAAGAATTAGAATGAATGACAAGAACTGTGAGGAAAAGAAGGAAAGAAAGAAAGAAAGGAAGGAAGGAAGGAAGGAAGGAAGGAAGGAAGGAAGGAAGGAAGGAAGGAAGAAATGAAAGAAGGAAGGAAATAAGGAAGGAAGGAAAAAAAGGGAGGGAAGGAGGAAGAGAGAAAGGAAGGAAGGAAGGAAAAGCAAAACCAAAAACAGAATAAATAGTATGTTTTGATCTGCACTCAAATTCCATGTTTTTCCCTGGATAGGAATGACATTTTCTATAATGAGTCTTTTGGGGTTGTTTTAGGCCCTTGCATTGCTGAAAAGAACTAAGACTGTTAGTGTGTATATACTATTCTGGTTCTGCTCACTTCACCAGAAGCAGATCATTTAAGCCTTTCCAGACGTTTCTGAAGTCTTACAGCTCATCATTTCCCTTCTTTTAAATTAGTTCATTTATTTATTTTTAATTTTAAAATTAACTTTACTATGTATTAAATTTTATCCCTCCCTTCCTCTCCCCCTTGCCAAGACAGTATCAAATCCAATATATGCTCTACATATACCTCCTTCTTAAACATATCTTCACATTAGTCATTTTGTGTAGAACAATTCAAATGAATGGGAGTAACCATGATAAGGAAACACATTAAATAAAACAACAACAAAAAGAAAATAGTCTGCTCTGATCTTTATTCATACTCCATGTTTTTTCCTGGATGTGGATGGCATTTTCCATCATAAGTTGTATTTGAAAGTTATATGTCCTTGCATTACTGAGAAGAGCTAAGTCAATTAAAGATAGTTACAGCATACTGTGGCTGTTGCTGTATACAATGTTCTCCTGGTTCTGCTCACTTCACTCAGCTTCAGTTCATATAAGTCTTTCCAGTTTATTCTGAAGTCTGCCTGCTCATCATTTCTTATAGAACAATAACATTTCATTACAATCATATGCAACAACTTGTTCAAACCATTCCCCAATTGATGGGCATGCCCTCAATTTCCAGTTCTCAGACACAAAGTAAAGATTTGTTATCAATGTTTTGGTAAATGTGTTTCTTTTCCCCATTTTTATTATCTCTTTGGGATACAAGCTTGGAATTGTTTTTTCTGGTCAAAGGGTATAAGTATTTTTATAGCCCTTTTTGCATAGGTCAAACAAAACTCCTCTCCAGAATTGTTAGATCAGTTCACAACTCCACCAACAATGGATTAGTGTTCCAATTTCCCCACATTTTCCCCAACATTTATAGTTTTCCTATTATGCCATGTTAGCCAATCTGATAGGTGTGATGTGGTACCTGAGTTGTTATAATTTTCATTTCTCCAATCTATAGTGATATAGAGTGTTTTTCCATATGACTATATATCTTTAATTTCTTCCTCTGAAAACTGCCTAATCATATTCTTTGACGATTTATCAATAGTGGAATGACTTTTATTCTTGTAAATTAAACTCAGTTCTCTATATGTTTTGTAAATGAAGCCTTTATAAAAAATATCAGTTGTAAAAATCATTTCCCAGTTTTCTGTTTCCCTCTTAAACTTGTTTGCATTGGGTTTACTTGTGAAAAATTTTTTTTCATTTAATGTAATCAAAATTATCCATTTTGCATTTTGTGATATTCTATATCTATTATTTGATCATAAATTCCTCCATTCTTCATAAATCTGGCAGGTAAACTATTCCTTGTTCCCCTAATTTGATTATACTAACAGTCTTTATATCTAAAACTTGTACCTATTTGGACTTTATTTTGGTATACGCACCAGACATTGTTCTTTGCTCAGTTCCTGCCATGCTAATTTACAGTTCTACTAGGTATTTTTGTCAAATAGTGATTTCTTATTGAGAAATCAAGGTCCTTGGGCTTATAAAGCAGAAGATTACTCCATTCATTGACTACTGTGTCTTGTATACCAATCCTATTTCTCTGACGTATTACTCTATTTCTTAGCAAGTACCAAATAGTTGTATTGATTGTTGCTTTATAATATGATTTAAGATCTTCTATGGGTAGGCTAACTTTCCTAACATTTCGTTTCATTATTTTCTTTGACATTCTGGACCTTTTGTTCTTCCAGATGGATTTTCTTATTATGTTTTTCTACTTCTATGAAATGTTTTTGGTAGTTTGATTGGTATGTCACTGAATAAGTAAATTAATTTAGGTAGAACTGCCATTTTTATTATATTAGCTCAGTGTACACATGAGCAACTGATATTTTTCCAATTATTTAGATCTGACTTTATTAATGTGAAAAGAGTTTTGTAATTGTGTTCATATAGTTCCTTGGTTTATTTTGGCAGGTAGACTCCCAAATATTTTAAAATGTCCTCAGTAACTTTAAATGTAATTTATCTTTCTATCTGTTGGACTTTCTTAATGATATAGAAATATATAGAATGAGAATATATATTCTATAGAATATAAAAATACCAATGGTTTATGTGGGTTTATTTTATATCCTGCAACTTTGCAAAGTTGTTTATTACATCAAGCAGTTTTCCACTTGAGTTTCTAGGATTCTCTAAGTATATCATCAAATCATCTGCAAAGGGTGACAGCTTTATTTCTTCTTTGCTTTCTCTAATTCCTACAATTTATTTTTCTTCTCTTATTACTAAAGTTGATATTTCTATTACCATATTGAATAACAGGAGTGATAATTGACATCCTTGTTTCCCCCCCACACCCCCTATCTTATTGGAAAAGCTTCTAGATTATCCCCATCACCCCTAATGCTTGCTGATGGTTTTAGGTAGATGCTACTTATCATTTTATGACAGACGGCATTCATTCTTATGTTCTCTAGTGTTTTTTTTTCTTTTTTTTAAACAAATACTTTATTAACTTCTGTTTTACATCATTCATTTCTGCCAGATTTTGAGTTACAATCATTTTCCCCCCATTATTCCCCTACCCAACCTCCCAGAATAGCAGTCCCACAAGATATCGCTTCCTCCAATCTGCTCTCTCCCATACCTTCTCCCATACCCCCATCAACTTTTCCATTAGAGGAAGATGAATCTTTGTGTCCCAATGCCTGCACATCTTATCTCCCAATTATAGGCAAAAGAGTATTAATAATAGTATTTATATATATATTTGAAACATTTAATGTTACGACCTTGAATTTCAGATCCATTTCCTTCCTCCCTTGTCACCCATTCCTTCTTGGGATATAAGTAATTCAGTATATGTTGTACATATCTAGCTATGCAGAACATTATCATGGTAGATATATTGTACAAGGATGCTTATAATTCCCTCCCACTCATCCCATCCCCCACCTGGTCCATTGCCTACATGCTCCTGTCCCTCTTCTATAGTGGGTACTTCCAACCTCCCCTCACCCCAAGGATGCCCTCCCATCCATCATCCCTCCTATCATCCCCCTTCCCCCTATCCTGCTGCAGGTCGAGATATCCCATTTAGTATGTATGTCATTTTCTCCCTGAACCAAATTCAATGTGAATGTGGTTTTGCCTTTTTAGCCTTCCTTATTCTCCCCCTCCTTTGCAACCACTTCCCTACATGAGATAGTTTACCCTACCATGTCTCTCCCCATCTCCTCTTGCCACTTTCCTCTCTCACCTCATAATTTCATCCCTTGAGTATTCTCCCTTCCCAACAAATTCAACCTATGCCCTCTATCCATATATAACTGTAACCATATACACACACATTCACATATGTATTCATATGACCACACCCCCTTCTTCCATTATTTTCATAGTGAGAAAGATATCATCAGTCACAGTTATTGCTTTTCCATATAAGAATGTAAATAGTTCAACTTTGATAAGTTCCTTTTGATTTCTTTTCCCTGATTACCTTCTCAGGCATCTCTTGCTTCTTGTGTCTGGATGTCAAATTTTCTATTCAATTCTGGTTTTTTCCTCAAGAATGCTTTGAAAGTCCTCTATTCCACTGAATGACCATATTTTCCCCTGAAACAAAATACTCAGTTTTGCTGGGTAGGTGACCCTTGGGTTCATTCCCAGTTCTTTTGCCCTCTGGAATATCATATTCCATGCCCTTCGATCCCTCAGTGTAGAAGCTGCCAGGTCCTGGCTATTCTGATTGTGTTTCCACAATATTGAAATTGTTTCTTCCTGGCTGCTTGTAGTATTTTCTCCTTGATCTGGGGATTCTGGAACCTGGCTATAATATTTCTGGGAGTTTTCTTTTTGGGATCTTTTTCAGGAGGTGATCGGTGGATTCTTTCAACCTCTATTTTGCCCTCTGGATCTAAACATCAGGGCAGTTTTCCTTGAGAATTTCTTGAAGGGTGATTTCTAGGTTCTTTCTTTGATCATGGCTTTCAGGTAGTCCAATAATTTTTTAAATTGTCTCTCCTGGATCTATTTTCCAGGTCAGTGGTTTTTCCCATGAGATATTTCACATTGCCTTCTAATCTTTCTTTTGTTTGTATCTGCTTAACAGCATCTTGATTTCTCATAAAGTCATTAGCTTCCATTTGCTCCAGTCTAACTTTGAAGGAATGAATCTCCTCAGTGAACTTTTGAGATTCTTTTTCCATCTGGCAAATTCGACTTTTTAAGGCATTCTTCTCCTCATTGCCCTTTTGGGCCTCCTTTGCCATTTGAGCTAGTCTATTTTTTAAGGTGTTTTTTTCCTCAGTCAGTCTGTTGACCCTCATTTCATACTTTTCCTGCATCCTTCTCATTTCTCTTTCCAATTTTTCCTCCACTTCTCCTATTTGATTTTTAAAGTCCTTCTTAAGGTCCTCTATGGCCTGCAACCTACTCATGTTTTCCCCTGGGGCTTTTGGAGCAGGACTTCTGACCTCACAGTCTTTTTCCCGCTCTATGCCCCCAAAATAGGAGTCTAGGGTTGCATTTTTCTGTTTCCTTTGCCTTGGCATGTTGCCACTTAATTGATTGACTTTTGGGCTTGTTGCCACACTATGGCTTTAAGGCCAGATAGAGGAATTTTCGTCCCGAACGTGTGGGGGGCAACTTCTGTTTCTGGCAAGCTGTAAACCCACCCACGACTTCCACCCTAGATCACAATCCAGATCCAGGGAGGTTAAAGCAAGCGCGATTACCCCCCAAGACTGATCGCTGGATCTCCCCACGATTTGTAGGCTGGGAGCCGGAAATGCCTCTGAAAACTACACAGTGGCGTGTCTCCTCAGCAGCTTCTAGCCCCCAGGGGAGGGAGTTGACGCATTCCCCAAATACAGGTCCCAAAGTCCATAGGACACTAACCTCTTACTTTGTCCTAGGCAAGTCTATGTTGATAATTCTGGAATCTCCACAGTTCCTGGTGTTCTGGGGTTCCTCCAGCCGGCTGCTGGCCCTGCCGCCCTGGGGCTAAAACCTCGGCTCACTGGGCTCGGCTTGGCTCCTGCGCTCTGCGAGCTGCCGGCTCCCAGACCACTGTGCTGGTCCTTCCTGCAGGGTGCTGGGCTGTCCTCAGCAGGAGGTTAGCTTCTCTGTGTCGTTCTGTGGGTGCTGGGGCTCCAGAAGTTTTTCTGAGTCCTTTTTTACATAGTTTGGGGAGAATCTGGGGGCAGAGAGGCTTGGACGAGCTGTTTCTACTCCGCCATCTTGGCTCCGCCCTCCTCTCTAGTGTTTTTAAAAGGAATGGGTGTTATATTTTGTCAAAAGCTTTTTATGTATTGATTCAGATAATCATAAGGCTTCCATTAGTTTTGTTATTAATATGATCAATTATGCTGTTTTTTAGTATTGAAACAGTCCTGCATTCCTGGTATAAATCCTAGATGCTCATAGTGTATTATTCTCATAAGATGTTGCTGTAATCTTTTTGTAATTCAAAATTTTTGCATATATTTTTATTAGGGAAAGTGATCTATAATTGTATTTCTCTGTTTTGCCTCTTTACCATATTTGTATCATAAAAAAGTACTTGGGGGTCTCCTTCTTCACCAATTTTCTCAAATAGTTTATGTAGTATTGGAATTAATTGTTCTGTAAAGGTTTGATAGAATTCACTTGTAAATACATCTGGCCCTGGGAGATTTTTTCCCAGGGAGTTTATTAATGTTTTGTTGAATGTCTTTTTATGAAATGGGGTTAAGTATTTTATTTCCTCTTCTGTTAATTTGTACTATATTTTTATGCCTCTTCATGTGATGTAATTTTTTCCATCCTCTGGTTCTTTGTTTCTTCTCTTCCCATTTCAATCCCTTTTTTGTACCACTAAGAAGAAGGTACATTCTTTTCTATCCACATTCAATGTTCTCCAGAGGTCTACCATATTTAAAATTATATTCAACTCCTAAACTTCTTTCTTGTTTATTTTGCATTAGATTTATTAAGTTCAGAAAGAGGGAAAATATACACCCACTAGTATAGTTTTACTATCTGTTTCTTCCTGTAACTCCTTTAATTTCTCCTCTAAGAATTTGGATGTTATACCACTTGGTGCATATATTTTTAGTAATGCTATTTCTTCATTGTGTATGGTGCCTTTCAGCAGGATATTGTTCCTTCCTTATCTCTTTTGATTAGATCTATTTTTGCTTTTGCTTTATCTGAAATTGATTGCTGCCCCTGTTTTTTTTTCACTTCACCTAAAGCATAATGTATTTTCTTCCTGCCTTTTACCTTTACATTGAGTACTCTACCTGTTTTAAATGTGTTTCTTGTAAACAACATTTTGTAGGATTACGGTTTTTATCCATTCTGCTCTTCAGTTCCATTTTGGGGAGAGTTCATTCCATTCACATTCACACTTATGATTAATATCTGTGTCTTGCTCTCCATCCTATTTACCCCCTTATGTAAACTTTTATTTCTCCCTTCCCTTCTACAAAAGAGTTTTTCTTTTGATCATTGCCTCCCTCAATCTTCCCTCCTTTCAGCCACCCTAACTTTTCTTTCCCTTTTCTGTTACTACTTCTTCCTTACCTTCTAACCACACTGTCCCCCTTTTTCCCCCATTCTCCTACTATGACCTGTAGGAAGACTTAGATTCCTATACTTGACTGAGTATGTAATTCCCTCCTTGAACAAATTCCAATGTGAGTAAATTTCAATCAATGCTTATCTCCCTCCCCTTTTTCTCTCTACTGTAATTTGTTTTTGTGCCTCTTCATGTGATGTAATTTACTCTCTCTGGTTCCTCCTTTTCTTTCTCCCATTACAATTACTTTTTACCCCTTAATTAGGTTTTTAATCATCATGTCAATTAATTTATACCCATACCCTCTATCTATGTGTATAATGTCATAATAAAGACACAATTCTCAAGATTTACCAGTATCATCTATCCTTTTAGGGATGTAAATAATTTGTCCTTATTGAATAACATGGTTTTCTATTTCTTTTTTTTTCCTGTTTACCTTTTTATGTCACTCTTGTGTCTTGTCTTTGAAGATAAAATTTTCCAATGAGTTCTTGTCTTTTTATCAGGAAAGTCTGGAAGTTATTTCTTTCATTGAATGCCCATCTCCTTGACTGAAAGTTTATGCTCAATTTTGCTGGGTAGCTGATCCTTGGTTGTAATGCAATGTCCTTTGCCTTATGGAATATTATATTACAACTCCTTGAAATCTTTTAATGTATAATGCAATGTCCTTGTCAATCTTGACTGTAGTTCCAAAATATTTGACTTGTTTCCTTAGGGGTGCTTGCAGTATTTTCTCCTTGACCTGATAATCCTGAAATTTGACTACAATATTTCTTGATATTTTCAATTTGGTATTTCTTTCAGAAGTTCATGGATGGATTCTTTCAAAGACTATTTTCCCCTCTGGTTTTACGACCTTAGGATAGTTACTCTTGAAAAATTTTTGGTAAATGCTATTTAGGCTATTTTTTATTATGACTTTCTGGTAGACCAATAATTCTTAATTTATTTCTCCTGGAATTATTTTCCAGGTCAGTTGTTCTTCCAATGATATATTTTACATTTTATTCTATTTTTTTCATTCTTTTGATATTGTTTGACTGATTTTTGATGCCTCATATAGTCATTACTTTTTACTTGCCCAAATTCAAATTTTTAATGAATCGTGTCTTCAGTTAACTTCTGTACTTCCTTTTCCATTTGGTCAATTCTACTTTTTAAGGACTTGCTTTCTTCAGTGATTTTTTTTTCCATTTTGTCAATTGTATGTTTAAAGGAACTGATAAGGTTATTTTTTTTCTAGCTCTCTAATTTGACTTTTCCAATCCTTCTTGATCACTTTTTTGGTCTTGAAACCAGTTCATATTCCCTTTTGAGATTTCTGATATGGGTATAATGTCAATGTTGTGCTCCTCTGAATTCATATTTTGATATTCCCTGTCCCCATAGTAAGAATCTATGGTCTTTGCTTTTCTAAGTCAATTTTTACTCATTGTGATTCTTTTTTCTTGACTTTAAGGTTGATCTCTGCTTCTGTGGCATAGGGATTCTATCCCATGTAATTGTGTTGAGGTCTGGGTGCCTGGTTATTAGCTTTGTGGGCTGTGGTTTCTGGTTCTGGCAGCTGGGAGCTATATAATGTAGTTTATCTGTTGCTGAGCTAGAGATGACTGGTGTGTGTGCAGACCATGTGAGGTATATTTTGCACTTCCCAGGTGTTACACTGAAGGTGGCTGTGTGAGTTGTGGTCTCGCCACTGGAGGTTTCCTCCTCCCCAACGGCTGAGCAAGAGCATGGGTAACCTCAACCACTGGTAGACACCTTTCTGTGCTGGTGTCTGCCTAATCCCCTAGCTGTGCGATTGCTTGTGAAGGTCCTGGTTGTGACCCCTTCCTGCTCCTCCACCCTGGGCTTCAAGATGCCCTACTAGTAAGCTGAGGTGGGACTTGCTACTAGTTTGCTGGGATGCTTCCTTTACTGCACTGGTTCCCTTTAGCCACAGTAAGAGCAATCTTTGCCATCACTCCCACTAAACTCTTGAGCTAAAATACTGCAGTGCCACATCTTTCTGCTGGTTTTACTATTCCAGGATTTTTTCTGAGGCAAAATTCTCTGGATTTTTTAAGGTCAACAAGGGAGGGTGAGAATGACTTATAGCTTATTCTGCCATCTTGTCTCCCTGAGTTTAAATAGGTGACTTTCAAACATTCAGTGTTTGGGCTGATAGCCCCTGGAGCAGCTGCTGCTACTTCCTCAGGCCCTACCCAGGACTTAGCTTCTTTGGTACCCATTTCCAACAGATTTCCCTCCTACACTGAGACATTTGTGAATTTCCATTACCGCCATTGATTCATTCCACTGGGATCTGCTCTGGCTTTGCTGTTGTTGAGCCTTGCTTATCATTTCTTTTTTTTTTTTTAAAGCAATTGGGGTTAAGTAACTTGCTCAAGGTCACACGGCTAGTCATTATTTATGCGTGGGTGCTCATTTTCTGAGGCCGGATTTGATCTTGTGTCATCCCAACTCTGAGGCCGGGGCTCTTCCTCACTGCGCCACCTAGCTGCCCCTTTAGGGCAATTGGGGTTAAGTAACTTGCCCAAGGTCACACGGCTAGGTTTTTGTTTGTGTGGGTTAAGTGTCTGAGGCCGGATCCGAACTCAGGTCCTTCTGACTCCAGGGCCGGCGCTCTATTCACTGCACCACCTAGACACCCCTGCTTATCATTTCTTAAAGCACAAGAGTATTCTGTTGCATTCACATGCCAAATTTGACCAGTCATTACCGAATTGATGGACATACCCTCAATTTCCAGTTCTTGGATAACACAAAAATAGGTGCTATAAATACTTTTGTACAAGTGGTTCCCTTTCCCACTTTTATGAGAGGTGGTATTGCTGGATCTAAAGATATGCACAGTTTTATGCACTTTCAGCATAGTTCCAAATTAGTCTCCAGAATGTTTGGAGTAGTTCACAAATCCAGCAACACTTTAGTATTCCAATTTTCCCACATCTTCTGCAGCATTTATAATTTTTCTATCTTGTCATGTTAGCCAATGGGACAGGTGTAATGTGGTACCTAAGAGTTGTTTTAATTTGCATTTCTTTAATCAATAGTGATTAATAGCATCTTCCCATATGAATATAGATAGCTTTAATTTCTTCTTCTGAAAACTACTTGTTCAAATCCTTTGACTTTTATTAATTGGGGAATAGCTTGTTTTCTTATGTTTGACTCAGTTCTCTATATATTTTAAAAATGAGGCTTTTATCAGACAAACTGGTTGCAAAAATTTCCCCCAATTTTCTGTTTCCCTCCTAATCTTGTTTGTATTTGTTTTCTTGGTATAAAAGTTTTCAATTTAATATAATCAAAATTGTTCATTTTGCATTTCATAATTTTCTCTATCCCTTTTTTGGTCACAGATTCTTCCATTCTCCATAAATCTGACAGGTAAGCTATACCTTACTGAATTGATTTCCTTATAGTATCAGCCTTTATATTTAAATCTTGTCCTTCCTGTGACTTTATTTTGTTGTGTGGTGTAAGGTGTTTATCAATGGCCAGTTTTGCCAGTCTATTTTCCAGGTTTCCCATCTTTTTTGTAAAATAGTGAGTTGTTATCCTAGAAGCTGGTGTTTTAGGGTTTATCAAGTAGAAAATTACTATAGTCATTGACTATTGTGTCTTGTGTATCTAACCTAAATACACTGATCCACCACTCTTCATTCACCAGTAACACATAGTTTTTGATAATTGTTGCTTTATGATACAATTTAAAATCTTGCTTGACTAGGCCACCTTTCCTAGCATTTCTTTTCATTAATTCCCTTGACATTCTGGACATTTTTTAATTTGATATGAATTTTCTTATTATTTTTTCTATCTCTATAAAATAATTTTCAGTAGTCTGTTGGCTATGGAACTGAATAAATCAATTTAGGTAGAATTGATATTTTTATTATATTAGTTCAGTCTACTCAAGAGCAATTAATATTTTTTCAGTTATTTAGATATGACTTTATTTATGTGAGAAGTGTTTTCTAATTGTGTTCATATAGTTCCTTGGTTCTTCTTGGCAGGAAAACTCCCAAATAATTTTAAATGTCTTCAGTATCTTTAAATGTATTTTCTCTTCTATATCTTGCTGTTGGTCTTTGTTAGTAATACATGTAAATGCTGGGGGAGCCATGATGGCAGAGTAGAAACAGCACTTCTAAGGTGTTCTGCCTGACACCACTTAGAACTATATAAAAGGGGACTCTGAACAACTTCTTTAACACAAGCACCCAAAGAACCACACAGAGAAGCTAACCTCCCGCTGAGGACAGCCCAGCAGCCCTGAAGCGAGGGTCAGTGCAGTGCTCTGGGAGCCGAAAGCTGGCACAGAGAGCCAAGCCCAGGTCTGCGTAAGCCTCTCTTTAAGCCCCAGGGCAGCTGGGCCAGCAGCTGGCTGGAGGGACCCCAGAATACCAGCAGCTGTGGTGATCCCAGTATTATCAACACAGACATGCCTAGGACAAAGCCAAGGGTCACTTACCCAGCAAAACTGAGTATTTTGTTTCAGGGGAATATATGGTCATTCAGTGGAATAGAGGACTTTCAAGCATTCTTGAGGAATAAAAAACAGAGTTGAATAAAAAATTTGACATCCAGAAACAAGAAGCAAGAGAAGCCTGAGAAGGTAATCAGAGAAAAGAAATCAAAAGGAACTTATCAAAGTTGACCTATTTACATTCCTACATGGAAAAACAATAACTGTGACTGATGAAACATTTCTCAGTATGAAAATAATGGAAGGGTATATGGGCATATGAAAACATATGTGAATGTGCGTACATATGCTTACAGTGATACATGGATAGGGGGCACAGGGTGAATTTGGTGGGAAGGGATGATACTTAAGTTATGAGGTGAGAGAGGAAAGTGGCAAGAGGAGATGGGGAGAGACAGGATAGGGTAAACTATCTCATGTAGAAGAAGCAAGGGGAAGTGGTTGCATCGGAGGGGAAGAAAAGGAAGGCACAAAGGCAAAACCATATACTCATATAAACTGGATCAAGGGAGAATGACATACATACTAAATGGGATATCTATCCCTGCTGGAGAGTAGGGGGGAGGGGGATGAGAGGGGGGATGACTGAGGGGATTGCATTCTGGGGGGAGGGGAGGTTGGAAGTAACCACTATCTAAGAGGGATGGGATCAAAGTAGGAAATGGACCAGGTGGGGGGTGGGATGGGTGGGAGGGAATTATAAGCAGCCTTTTACAATATATCTACTATGGTAATGTTTTGCATAGCTATACATGTACAACACATACTGAATTGCTGATTTTTCCAGAGGTAATGGGTGACAAGGGAGGAAGGGAATGAATCTGAAATTTGAGGTTTTAAAATTAAATGTTTCAAATATATATAAATAGCATTATTAATACTATTTTACATGTAATTGGGAGATAAGATGTTTAGGCATTGGGGCACATAGACTTACCTTGCCCTAATGGTAAAGTCTAAGGGGTTATGGGAGAAGATATGGGAGAGAGAAGATTGGATGAGGGGATATTTTGTGGGACTGCTATTTTGGAGTGGTGGGTAGGGGAAAAATGGGGGGAAATTGCAACTCAAAATCTGGCAGAAATGAATGATGCAAACCAGAAATTAATAAAGCATTTGTTAAAAAAATTAAAAAATAAAAATAAAAAATACATGGAAATGCTAATGATTTATGTGGACTGCTAATTATCTTGAATATCAATTGGAGGGTTCTATTATATTTTTTTAGGATTTCATACAGTAGGCTAGATTGACACACTATCACCAGAAAAGGTCCTTGGAAATAGAAGGCACCAATGCTATAATAAGGAATGAAATGGTATACTCCCTTCATTCTTTGCCATTGAGAGACATTTCTTGGGAGTAGATTCAAAGTGTAAGAATCACAGTGATATAAGTGAGATGCCTGAATGATTCTTTTGCTACTGTACTTCTAAGATTAATATGGTGACATTTAGGCTGATATTCAAAGTAATGTTGACTTCAAGTCACTGTCTTTAGTGTTTTCTAATAGTTTATAAGAGAGGTAAAACCCAGACTAGAAAAATGAGTTCAAGTTCACATGCATTTACCTGGTAGTATAGATATGTGTTACAAGTTACACCTTGAAGTATAACTAATTACTGTGTATCACAGTTTAAGAGCTTTTAAAATTTTTGAAAACTGATAAATAATTGGAAGGATAACCCTTTCATTAGAGTTTTCTGCTTTCTTTTTAATATCATTCCTAACTTTGAGAGGAATTACACACACGTGGTTCCTTTTCCTAACCCCTCAATTATACAACTGCTTCTTGGATAATTCAAGCAGAAGGGTTTATAGAAACATCTAACTCAGCATTTCTAAAATAGAACTTAACATCGACCCCTAAAAATTTCCCCCTTTTCTGTTGATTTTGAGAGCACTTTAATTTTTTCACTTACCTAGGTTTGAAATTTAGTCATTAGTGTCATTTACAGTTCCTCACTCTCCACATATTCAATTTTTACTTCTATCTCCATCACATCTATTTCACTTGTCCCCTTCTCTGCATTCAGTGCCTGAACTAGTGCAGTCACCTCACCTATGAAGAACTGTAATAGATTTTTCCCTCCAAACTTCAAGTCTTCCTACTCCAATTTCTTCTTCACAAAGCCCCACACAATTATAATGTTTTCATAAAGTATTGGTTTGAGCATATCACTCCTTAAGAAATTCTAATGGAGGGGGGGCAGAGCAAAGATGGTGGAGTAGAAACAGCTCATCCAAGCCACTCTGCCCCCACATTCCCCCCAAACGATGTAAAAGGGGACTCTGAACAACTTCTGGAGCCCCAGCACCCAAAGAACGACACAGAGAAGCTAAACTCCCGCTGAGGACAGCCCAGCAGCCCTGCAGGAAGGACCAGAGCAGTGGTCTGGGACCTGGCAGCGTGCAGCGCGCAGAGCTCAGGAGCCGAGCCGAGCCGAGCCCAGGTCGGCATGAGCCGAGGTTTTAGCCCCAGAGTGGCAGGGCCAGCAGCCAGCTGGAGGAACCCCAGAACACCAGGAGCTGTGGCGACTCCAGAATTATCAACATAGACTTGCCTGGGACAAAGTAAGAGGTTAGTGTCCTATGGACTTGGGACTGGTATTATGTGGAATGCGCTGGCTCCCTCCCCTGGGGGCTAGAAGCCGCTGAGGATACAACGCCATTTTGTAGTTCTTGCAGGGAGCTCCTGCCTCAGCCTAAAAATTTGTAGGGAGATCCAGCGATCAGCCCTTGGGGGTAAATGCCTTGCTTCTTTGTCCTCCCTGGATCTGGATTGTGATCTAGGGTGGAAGTTGTGGGTGGGTTTATAGCTTGCCAGAAACGGAAGTTGCCCCCCACACGTTCAGGACGAAAATTCCTCTATCTGGCCTTAAAGCCATAGTGTGGCAAACAAGCCCAAAAGTCAAGTAATTAAGTGGCAACATGCCAAGGCAAAGGAAACAGAAAAATGCAACCCTAGACTCCTATTTTGGGGGCATAGAGCAGGAAAAGGACTGTGAGGTCAGAAGTCCTGCTCCAAAGCCCCAGGGGAAAACATGAGCGGGTTGCAGGCCATAGAGGACCTTAAGAAGGACTTTAAAAAATCAAATAAGAGAAGTGGAGGAAAAATTGGAAAGAGAAATGAGAAGGATGCAGGAAAAGTATGAAATGAG
>WOXC01003124.1:0-52060 GCA_011680675.1 Gymnobelideus leadbeateri | reverse complement strand
AGGCCTGGCACTTAATCTGCTGTGCCACCACCAATCTCATGTTAGATTGGAATGAAAGCTCTTTAAGGGTACAGAGCATTGTTTTTGGAGGGGGGAGGGCAGGACAATTGGGGTTAAGCGACTTGCCCAAGGTCACATTGCTAGTAAGTGTTAAGTGTCTGAGACTGGATTTGAACTCAGGTCCTCCTGACTCCAGGGGTGGTGCTCTATTCACTGTGCCACCTAATTTCCCCAAGAGCATAATTTTTTATCCAGATTTTATAAAGTGTCTGTTATGTTGCTACTTGATTTTTAATGTTTGACTAAATTAAGAGAAGGCTAATAGTCACTATTGCTTTAGATTTCTATTACTTAGTGTGGCCTATTGATTTCTCCAGCATTCTCATGAATGACAGCTGGATGACCAGGAATGGAGCTGATTGTAGTTGCTTTGTACCTGAAATGGGGGCCCTTTTATTTAAAGGAAAAAAAGAAACATTAGTTGGATAATATTTGTTAGAATGCTTGACCTCCACTCACATGGCATCTGTCTTGCATATTTACACATCCTCAATGTGTCTCTTTTTGACTTTTAAACAAGTTAGGGAAAAGGATGCAGCTAGGGAAAAATAATAGCCTTGCTTTCCATTGCATACATGATGATTTAATCTTCACTGTGTATCACAGAAGTGATGATTGGAAGCACTTGCCTTTTCTGACCTCAAAGGACTGGAAATTATTAACTTTCTATTTTCTTTGCCTTTCTGAGGAAGGGAACTTTAACTTCTAGGGCATCTCCTGCTATTTTAGGGCCATTATCATTGTGACCTAGGAAGTGAGAATTTGAGTACATATTATTAGTCTGATATTCTGCATCATGTGATCACAAGTCTAGAGATGGAAGGAGCTTCAGAGGTCAGCTAGCCCAACCTCCCTTATGTTAAAGATAAGGAAACTCAGTCCCACAGATGTTAAATGTAAATTCTTTCTCCCCTTCTCACCATGACAATTTCTTTGCTAGTATACGAGAACTAGAACTCACAAACACTTCAGCTGAGGAGGACACAAAAGGCCCTTACTTGGAGACCCAAGCACCACAGGCTTTAGAGGTGGAGTTAGCATAAATCTCCAAGCAAAGTCGGTGTCCACAGTACATAACATACTGGATGATGAAACTGACTAAATGTAAAGATGCAATAAAATGGGTACGAGTGGTCCAAGCACTAAGCTCAGAGGATCCCAGAATAAAGATTTGCGAGGCCAGCTAGTCCAACCTATAACCAAATTGGAATTATTAATAATGTTATTAATAATATAATAGCTACTACTATTTATATAGTACTTTAATATTTAATTTCATATAATAACAGTGCTCTATAAATATTATCTCGTTTCATTCTCAAAACATCCTTGAGAGGTAAGTGCTATTAATCCCCATTTGACAGATGCAGAAACTGAGGCAAGTAGTGATTAAGTGACTTGTCCAAGTAACTAATAAGTGCCTGAGGTCAGATTTGAACTCGGGTCTTCCTGGCTCCAGGTCCAACACTTTATCTACTGCATCACCTAGTTGAATGAGTTGCTTTGGGAGAATTACAACAAACACATCAAAAGGTCATTGAATCTTTTCCTTGAAGACCTCTAGTGGGAGTAAGGGCAGACCGCTATCTCCCAAGGCACCCCATTTCACTTCTGGATTTCTCATTGTTTATCTGCTTGTTTTTCTTAACAGCAAGCCTAAACCTCTTTGCAATTTCTACCCCTTGTTCTTCATACTCTCCTCTCTTACAAATCAAACAAATCAAATCCCTTTTCCATATGACAGCATTTCAAATACTTGAAAACAACCCTCAGGCCTTCACAAGCCTCTTCTTCTCAAGCTAACAGGGAGAGAAGAGAGACCTTCCTTGTTCATGGGCAATCCTGACACTTCTCTTTCCTCTCATGTCAGTTCCATGGCCCTTATCCATCACGGTTCTTTTTATGAGGGTGAAGCCCAACCTGGCTTCCTCATTTAGGTAGGAGGGGCCTGGAGAGCTTGTCAATTGCCTCCATGGGATGATCCTTCAATGGAAGAATGTGTTTTCTGATCTGAAACTTTAGGCCCAGAATCCCTTCTTCACAAGTGCTGATGCTCAATCAGGGATCCTTAGTGGGACAATTCACTAGCAGGACTTGTAGAGAAGACCTTTCCTAATCCTCCTAATGGCTATCCCCCCCCCCATAACAACAGTAACAATAAAAGTAATAATGAAATGACAATGATATCTCTCATTTGACTAGCACCTTAGGGTATACAAACACTTTGCATATATAATTTCATTTGATCCCAATCCTGAGGCAGGTGCTTTGATATCCCGTTATACCAATAAGAGACACTAGGTGGCGCAGTGGACATAGGGCAAGATGGTATTGGAAACATTGTCTTTAAATCCTACCTTAGGCATTTGATGTGTCTGACACAGGGTCTCTCAGCCTCAGTTTCCTCTTCTCTTAAATGGGGATAATAATAGCACCTGCCTCACAGTGAGAGTCAAAGAAGTTAACATAAAGGAATTGCTTTGCCAATCTGGAAGCATTATGTAAATACCATTGTGGTGATGGTGAGGAGGAGGAGGAGGAAGAACACTACAGACAAGGAAACCGACTGAGAGAGAGTAAATGACTCACCCAGGGCCATGCAGCTAACATGAGTCTGAAGGAAGATCTGGCCCAGGTCTTGCTGCTGATACTGCCTTTCCCCCCTCATGTTATGGTATCACCTCAGTTATCTGATGTTTATATATTTAATTTAATTTAAATTTCCCCATATGTGTATATGTCTCCCCTCTTAGCCTGTAATCTCCTTGACAAAGACTCATTTTTGTCATTGCATCCCCAATAATAAGCACAGTGTCTGGCACATAGTAGGAAAACATTATTGTTGACTTGATTAGCTGGGCAAGTCCAGCCTTCTCTATAAAACTGAGGCATCACAGTTCAAAGCAGATACGTGTGGCTGAAACTGACCTCAAGAAGGGCCATCCTTTCTCCCCTTCTCACCATGATGATTTCATTGCTAGTATACACAAACTAAAAGTCACATCCACTTCATCTGTGTAGGAAACAAACAGCAGAATGTACCAGGAGAGCCAAGCACCATAAGCTTTAGTTAGACTTGGAGTCAGCATTAGAGATTATCGAGTCCAATCATTTGCCTTTGATGGGGATCCTGATGCTAGGTGCCTTACCTGAGCCACTCACAAATGGAGCTAGGTTCCAACATAGCTCCTTTGACTCCAAATCCAACTACTAGGAATTGGCCAGAGTTACTGCTAAATAACCCTCTTACTGCTGCCTGAAATTCTACCATTCATCCTTTCAGGGTTGAGTATCACCTTCACCCTGTGTTGTTGTTTTGTTGTTCAGTCTTTCAGTCACATCCAACTCTTAGTGACCTCAGGGACCATAGACTGGCCTTCTATCCTCCACTACCTCTCAAAGTCTGCCCAAGTTCATGTTCACACTGGAGTACTCTATTAAAACCAAATACCCTGTAAGATGGCTCCTGAACACAAACTCTATGTTGTAGGTATGAATAAGGTCATGGATCCAGAGCCAAAGCATTGGAAGGGACCTCAGAAGCTACCCAGCCCCTTATTGTATAGATGAGGAAATGAGGCCTAACTTGCACTCATTCACACAGGCAGTAAACACCAAAGGTGGGATCATTTTGGTTGTATTTTTCTAACATTGTCTCCCTTCCCCCAGTAGGATGTAGGCCCCTTGAAGGCAGGAATTACTTCATCTTTGTCTTCATATCCCCACTGTGTAACCCAGGAGCTTGCTGAAGTGAACTGGGTGAATTAAAGTAGAGGTTGAAACAACTTAGGATAATGGAAGCACAGACTGGGTTACTGAAACTACTGAAGAGATGAGAAACACTGGGAGAAAGGGGGAGATGATAAAGAAAAAGGCCTGGGTCAGGAGGGAGGTGCTGAAGGCCAACTCTGGCAGCCTCACAATTTTATTCAGGGTCACACCCTAGAACAAGGCACTCTGGGCGAGTCTCCTGGTGTCCAAAGAAAACACTGAGAGCAGGCTCACTTGGAGAAGTCATCCGAGTCGGAGACAAAGCCAATCTAGCAGCAGACAGCATCGGCACGGCGATGCTTAGTGACTGTGACTAATTAAGAGACTTAATTAAGCTGTCAAAAAAGAATAAAGATAATCACTCTCACTCAGTTCCTACTCTTTTGCAAGCAGCAGCACAAGAGACATGAGAGAGCCCAAATTCTATCCCAAGCTATTGGAGGATACCTTCCACTCCTCCTTATTGGTGACGTGGCCTTTGTGCACCCTTGCCACGTTGAATTGGGCCCACGTTGTAAATGACAGCTTTTTCTTCTTGTATTTGGGCCTTTAATTGCTGATTGCTATTTGTCTTTGAAATTGTTATTTAAATTATCATTTTTATGTTGGTTTATTTATCTGACAGGGAAAATAAAGCCTTACACTTTTGGCCATTTAAAGTTTTTGACAAATGTATTTGTCATGATGAAGGGGATGGAGTGTTGGGTTTGAAGTCAACAAAACCCAGTTGCAAATCCTGCTAATTATCCATATTAGATTGGGGGCCCTGGGTAAATCATGGCCTCATAGGATTCAGAGCTGGGAGGGATTTTAGAGATCATCTGCTCCAACTTTCCCATTTATTTAGACATCTAGCTACTCTAGTGGAAAGAGTGCTGAAAAGTGAAGAAGATCTGAGTTCAAATTCCTGCCCTGGGCCCCCCAGGCAAGTCACTTAACCTTTCATTGCTTCATTTTCTTCATCTATGAAATTAAATTCCCAAGGAATTCTGTATACTCAGAAGAGCTGCCAAAACTATACTCAGGCCAATGATCTGTTATCCCATTGGCACAGAGAAATCCCTTTATGAACAGAGATAGGGTTTCCACACCTACCTCATAGGATTAGGGGAAAGATCTAAGGACATAACATATGCAAAGCATGCTGCAAACCTTAACATGCTCTATGAATGTTGGCTGCTATTTTGGGTGAGGAAACTGAGGTTCAGAGAGATGATTTCAGAGGACAAAAGGATGAGATCGGGAAGAAACATCAGCAGTAATCATTTTCCTCCCTCTTCCCTCCTTTCCCCAGATGATGAAACCCAAACCCAAAAAGGCTTTCTACACAAATAGCCAGTGTCATAGGCAAAATGAAATTCAGCCCAATGACTCCAAATCAAGGACCCTTTGCCCTCTATCATAATTCCTCAGGTGCTTTAGGCCATTCCCTTGGATTTAACTATCAGCTCACAGGAAGGCTTCTATCTCTTTTGGTAAAGGGATTTCTCTATGCCAATTAAATCACAGGTTTTTGCCTAAATGAGTTTCTCTAGTCCTATTGACTTCTACAGAATTCTTTGGGATTTAAAAAAAAATACTGAATTGTTTTCAGCTCGTAATGCCTTTGTATGGCTGAAGATTTTTCTGGAGGATATAAATACAGAAATCTTAGGACTTAGAACTGGTGGGGACCTTGGAGGTCACATAGTCCAAAGCCCTTGTATTACAGAGGAGGAAACTGAGACCCAGAAATGGGAAAGGACTAGAAGTAGGAAAGGGCCAAGTTTTAAAGAATTTGCAAGGGCCCAAAATAGAGAAATTGATCTTTGATCTTAAAGGTAATAAGTATAGGGGCAGCTAGGTGGCATAGTGAGTAGAGCACCGGCCTTGACGTTGGGAGGACCTGAGTTCAAATCTGGCCTCAGACACTTACATTTACTAGCTGTGTGACCTTGGGCAAGTCACTTAACCCCAATTGCCCTCCAAAAAGCAAAAAATTAAAAAGGTAATAGGTAATAAACAGGAGTCTGTCAATGAGTAAATCAATAAGTAATTATTGACTACTATGTCTTGTATAAGGTACTGTTTGATGAAAATACTGTGGTCAGAATTGTCCTTGGCCAGGATCTGTTTTGAATGCAAGTTATGACTGGATTGATTTTGGCTGCCTTGTGTCTTGACACAATCTTAGCATTTGACCAAATACTAAGGGTAGATTTCCAGTGGGCTAATTTCTTACTGTTGCTTAAACCTTCAGTTTCTACAGTGCTTGAGTGTTCGTCTGTGGCTGGCAGACTCAATAAGCTGCTGCTTTGTGTTAATTAAACTGAGGGTTTGAGTGAGATTCCTCCTTTGATATAATTCTCGTCCCTCTCTTCTGTGACCACAGACCACATTCCTAAGACTAGGCAGCTCTGTTTAGAGAGGAGTCAAGAGAAAGAAGACAGAGAATGAGAGCTCAGGGCATTCCAAGGATTCCAAGGGGAGGACTTGGCCTCAGGAAGGCCTGCCTAGTTCACTGGCCAATCACTTCCTCTCAGACTCTCAGTTCCCTCATCTACGTAATGTTGTTGATCATACCCATAGTAGCCACTTCATGGGACAGTTGTGAGGTATATGTGTAATGAGAGGAGAGGCCAATGAGGAGTGATGCAAGGTGTGTGAGATATGAAGACCACCATGATGTGTGTATGTGCACACTTCTGCGGTGTTCATGTGCGTGCATGTGTGTGCTTATGTATGTATGTATATGTATATCTCACTGTGGAGGAGCAACAATGTTACTTTTGGAATCAGAGGTTGTGAATTCAAATGCTGGCTCTGGGAACTCTCATATAAACTTCAGACATATAATTTCATCAACTGGTCATCAACCATAGGCAGGGTTTGGACTGGGTCTCCCCATCCCTTTCCATTTGGAATTGGAATTTGCTTTTAGAGGGTCCTGAAAGCATTTACAGATGTAGTGAGGTCTCCTACTTCATAGAGCCCTGGGGCTGGACTTAGGAAGGCCTGAATTCAAATCCAGCTTCAGACACTTAAAAGCTAGGGAAATCTGGGCATGTAACAACATTTGTCTGCCTCAGTTACCTTTACTGTAAAATGTAGGCAATAATAACATCTGCTTCCAAGATTGTTGTGAGGATCAAATGAGATCATACTTGTAAAGAATTTTGTAAACCTTCAAGTGCTATAAAATTCCTACTACTACTAGTACTACTACTGCCACTACTATTATTACTGCTGGTACTACTACCACTGCTATTACTACTACTACTATGATTACTATTACTACTACCAGCACTATTACTACTACTACTATTAATACTACTACTATCATTGCTACTGTTGCTACTACTGCTGTCACTGCTGCTTCTAATATTACTATCATTGCTATGATTACTATTACTCTTCCTCCTCCTCCTCCTCCTCCCACTAATAATACTACTGCTACCACCACCACCATTACTACTACTACTACTCCTACTGCTACTGCTGCTGCTGCTGCTGCTGTTCCTCCTCCTCCTCCTCCTCTTATTCCTCATCAACAGAAACAACAGAACTTAGCATCTATTTAGCAAGTTACAGCCTCTTATAGGCTTAGTCTTTCTATCTATGAAAAGGGGACAACAATAGTTCTTATCTTCCTGAGTTTCTGTGAGCATCAAATGAGATAACATGTATGCATATATATGTATGTATGTATGTATGTATATATATATATGTATGTAAGTATGTACAGAGATCTACAAACCTTAAAATGCTATCTAAATGTTATTATTATTGTCAATAATAATAATAATAAAACTGCTATCTCCATTGATATTTAGCAAATTCTTTGTCTTGGTTGAGACATGAAACAGTTTGCCTAGAGTCACAAATTGGAATGTACTAGGGGTCAGAATTGATCCCAGGTCTTTTGGAAGCTAACACAAGCTCTGTCCCCATGGTGTATGTGTACTTGTGAGTGTGTGTATCCTTGTTGCCTTGGATTAGGGGATCACCATACATTATATTTGGACCAGGAGGAGCCTGGTGGTTAGTCTGACACAAGAGAGCTTCCCACCCTGGTCCTACCTCATTAATATTTCTCGAACACCCACAGCTTGCTCAGAACTAGACAAGCTCTATCCCCGTTCAGCTCAGTGCACTGGTCATTAGATCACAATGGTCATCAAGATGAATTTATTGGAACTTCTGCATCCCCAGATGACTTTTTTTTAAAGTTGCTTGGAAGTGAGATTGTGTTTTTCTCTAAAATGATCCTGAATTTATGGACCTTGATGGCACTCAGCAGTATTTCATTTGGAAACATTTTAATTTGTAGTTATTGCAGCAACTTTGTCTTCATTTAATCATCAAAAAACCCAGTGCAAAATACTTGTGACCTGAATAATACATTTTAGAAAAGTCTTAAGCAGGGTGATTCTTTTTGTATTACTTCTTTTATTTCTCATCTTCTTCCCAACACTGTAGACCCTTTTGATTTCTTTATTTTGTTTGCTTTTTGGAGGGGGAAGTCAGGGCAATTGGGGTTAAGTGACTTGCCCAAGGTCACACAACTAATAAGTGAACCCTTTTGATTTCTAAAAGGGATCACTGGTTTCAGAGCAGAAACCTTAGATTCAAATTCTATTTCTACAACTGGCTACCTGTATGACATCTGTCAGTTCATTTAGATACCCAGAGCCTCAGTTTCCTCATCTGTAAAAGAAGGGGCTTGAACTTGATCACTTCTAAGATCCATAATGCCAGGACTTCAGATGATTGTAAATTTCACTTGCCAAACAGAAATATACAACCTTTGACCTACAGAAAAACGAATTCAGAGCCTCAAAAGGTAACTAATGAAAAGCCAAATTCTCCAAATAAATATGTATAGATATAAGTATGGGTGTTTGAACAGCACTTGTAAAATCCTTTTTTCATCCTTAGTTTCAGCTCAAATAGCATTTGCTCTACAAAGACTTCCCAGACTGACCCCCTTCTACACCAGTTGTTAACTCTTTCCCCCCCTTTAAATTGCATTGTATTTATTCATTTTTGCATGTGCTCTATCTTTTCATTAATATATAATCTCTTTGAGGGAAGGGTCTGATTCACTTTTAATTTTTTTTACCATTTATTTTATTTTTAATTTGTGGAATAAAACAAACATTTCCACAGCATAGTATAATAAAAAAAAAGATTATTACATGTGAAATTACAAATCAAGATTATCAAAAATTGGGATGGCTAGGTGGTACAGAGAATAGAGCACTGGCCCTGGAGTTAGGAGGACCAGAGTTCAAATTGAACCTCAGACATTTAACACTTACTAGCCATGTGACTTTGGGCAAGTCATTTAACTCTAATTGCCCTGCCTTCTTCCTCCCCCCCCCCAAAAAAAAAGATTACCAAAAAATTAACTTACTGAATTAGAAAAAATAATAACAAAATCAATTTGGAAATACAAAAAGTCAAGAATATAAAAGGAAATAATGGCAAAAATGTAAAAGAGGGAGGTTTTGCAGTACTAGATCTTAAAACTATATTATAAAGTAGTAATTATCAAAATTATCTGGTACTGGTTAAGAAATAGAAAGGTAGATCAATAGAACAGAGTAGATAAACAGTTTACACAGCAGATAAATATAAGAACTTTTTAATTTAATTTTTTTTTTGGAGGGGAGAAGGTTAGGGTAATTGGGGTTAAGTGACTTGCCCAAGGTCACAAGGCTAGTTTGTTTTTTTTTTTTAAGCAATTGGGGTTAAGTAACTTGCTCAAGGTTACACGGCTAGTCATTTGATTTATGCGTGTGCTCATTTTCTGAGGCCAGATCTGATCTCGGGTCATCCCAACTCCGAGGCCGGCGTCTACTCACTGCGCCACCTGCCCCTAGGGCAGGGTTAACTCCCAGTACGGCTAGGTTTTGTTGTGCGGATGTGTCGGAGGCTGGCTCCGAACTCAGGTCCTTCTGATTCCAGGGCCGGCGCCTATTCACTGCGCCACCTAGCCGCCCCAAGGCTAGTTTTTAAATATAAGAACTTTGTATTTGACAAGTAAAAAGGCTTAAGATTTTGGGATAAGAATTCATTATTTGGTAAAAATTGTGGAAAATTGTGCCAGAAACTGGGCATGGATCAATATCTTATGCCATTTACTAAGATGAGGTCAACATGGTTCACTTTTAAGAATCTTTTGGTGCCCAGTGCCTAGCACAGTGACTGGCACAAAGTTCATGCCTTTGTTTGTTGAACTGATGAACTTACATTGGATTGTGTTGAAGAATGCTTGCTTTCTTCATTTGGAGAATTCTTTAGAGCAATATAATTCTTCCTCAAATATATAGATTTGTACCTAGAAATTTTATCCTGCATTCAAACACTTATACATGACATCATTGCTGAAACAAGATGAAGGGCTACAGTATATAGACATCGTCAGTGTCTTAGTAATAACTACCTATATCATCCCACATGCCCCTGGCAAAGGATTGTGTTTTCCGGCCTGTGCCGAGCCTTTTATTTTCTCAGAGGACTAGAAACAAGGACATTTGTCTCTACTTTTTACTCCTTTAAAATCTGCCTTCCATTCCCACGGTAACAATAGGATACACATACATGGAAGCAATGGACCATAAGAAGCGTGATGAGAACTATGTAGAGGACTCATGAGAAAACATGCAAGAATCCACGTAAATAAAACCTGGAAATGTTTGCCCTTTCCAGAAGCTGATTTCAATATTCAAATTACTCTTTACAATGGATTATATCAGCAAAAGCACAGTGGCAGTGTATCACAAGGGAGCAGGGAGAAGTTGGGGAAATTTCATATTTACTGGTTTTAAGAAGCTCTGAATGGTTTTCTTTCTTCCTCTTGCTGCTGTGAACTCGGTGGCCTGATGGCCTCAGGCCTCACTGTCCCTTCCCTGGGGCTCTATAGAAAACGCCACCATCCTTGCTGCAAGAGCAGAACTTGAATGAGGATGGAGAGTGAGGCCTGGGCTGCCTTAGGAATATCAAACTTATAAATCTGGGTGTAATAATGGTGACTAAGGCAAAAATAAAGACAATAATAATGCCACCACTAATAATAATAATGGGATAACACTATTACAGTAGTAACTACTCTCAGCTTAAGGATTCCAGTCACTTATATACATTATCTCAGTAGATTATGTTCACATAAATGCACCTACCTCAAACCCACTCTCTCTTCTTCATAATATAGTCTTTCTCTTTACTTTTATCTTCTTTTTTTTTTTTAAGCAATTGGGGTTAAGTAACTTGCTCAAGGTTACACGGCTAGTCATTATTTATGTGTGGGTACTCATTTTCTGAGGCCGGATTTGATCTCGGGTCATCCCAACTCCGAGGCCGGCGCTCTTACTGCGCCACCTAGCTGCCCCTTTTAGGGCAATTGGGGTTAAGTAACTTGCCCAAGGTCACACGGCTAGGTTTTTTTTTTGTTTGTTTGTTTGTGTGGGTTAAGTGTCTGAGGCCAGATCTGAACTCAGGTCCTTCTGACTCCAGGGCCAGCACTCTACTCACTGCGCCACCTAGCCGCCCTGCTTTTATCTTCTTTATATCAACCAGGAAAACATCAGCTTACCTGATCATAGGACCTGAATTCAAATCCCAGTTCCTCCACTTAACTAGCAGTGTGACCTTGAGCAAGTCACTTAACCTCCGTGGAGCTAAGTTTGCTCAGCTGTAAAATGAGGCAGTTGGAACATATCTTTCATTTCCATCCTTTGCACTGTTCCCCTCGAATTCCTGGAATGACCTTCCTCCAAATCTCTACCTCATAGTTTCCTTTTCTTCTTTCAGTTCCCATCTCAAGTGGCACCTTCCCCAGGAGACTATACCCTGTCTCCCCAGATGCTTGGGCCTCCCCCTCTCAGGTTACCTTCTGTTTGTGTACCATTTAAATGGACTCATGGGAGTTTCTTTAGAGCAGGGATTGTTTTTGCCTTTTCTGTATCCACAATGCCTGACACAAAGTAAGAACTAAATAATTGTTTGTTGATTGATTGGATAGATACCAGCCAAGTTGTCTTTCTCCTCTGGAGCTATGGTCCTATTGGTCCTCTGGAGCGAGGGTCCATGATGGTCCCCTTCCCTCATTGGTATTTTTTGTGGTACCTATTGAGAAATTGTGTTCTCTCTCTCAACCTTTTACTGATTTCCTTTGTTTGCCCTTTGCCTTCACTTTGGCCCCCTCCTCATCCTGCATTGTTGGCCTCTCCCTCCCCTGGAGCCTAGACCCTTGATTCATCTGGCATTCTATCTGTCAAAGACCTCTATTAACGGGAAGTCAGGATCTGCATTGAACTGATATCCTCAGCATCACAAGAGTACAGTGATAAAGAGAACAACTAGCAGCTGTATGACTCCTACTATGTGTGAAACACTGTGCTAAGTGCTTTACAAGTATCTCATTTGATCCTCACAAGAATCCTGGGAGGTAGGTGCTATTATATATCTCCATATTATAGTTGAGAAAACTAAGGCCAATAATGGTTAAGTGACTTGCCCAAGGTCACACAGCTTGCAAGTATGAAGCTGGATTGGAATCGGATCTTTGTGGCTCCAGACCCAGTACTACATCCACTGCACCATCTGGCTGCCTATCACAAATTTAGGGGTGGAAGAAACCTTAGCGATCATATAGTCCTGGGCCAAAGGTGATAGAAACTGAGGCCAAGAGAGAGGAAGTGACTTTTTCAAGGTCACAAAGGTAGGAGATAACAGGGCTGGGATTTGAACCAAGGTCTGCTGCCTACTTTCATTGAGTGACATTCCCCCTCATGGAAAACATAATGGACCACCCTTGACCTCATCCAAGCATATTCTAACAGGTTCCAGATTTTGTGAATCCTACCTACCTTAACTACATGACATAGCGGGCAAGACAGAGGGCTAGACCCATGATCAAGAAGCCTCATCTTCCTGAGTTCAAATCTGGCCTCAGACACTTAGTGGATGTGTGACCCTGGGCAAGTTATTTAACCTTATTTCTCTCAGTTTCCTCATCTGTAAAATGAACTCTAGAAATGGCAAACCATTGTAGTATCTTTGCCAAGAACACCCCAAATGGTGTCATGAAGAATCAGACATGGCTGAATAAGAAGAACCCTTTTCTCTACACTTGGATCTATCCCTTCCCCCATCTATCCTGGTGCCCCCTAAGGATGAGACATCTTTGGAGTGTTTGTTGTGTGACTGAGACCCAACATTGCATGTTAAAAGACATAGAACTGATGGGGGCCTCAGAAGCCTTCTACTCTAACCCCCATATTTGACATCTTTGGAAATTGAGATCTAGAGAAGGGAGGTCACTGCTCAAGGTCATACATCAAGTGGTGCTGCCAAATGCCATGCTCAGCACAGTGCCTGGCATATCCCATGCTCTTCAGAAATGCTTATCAATGGTTGTTGGATGTGAATCCAAGTCATATGACTCTCAATTCTGTGGCATGCCACTATAACCCCGCCAATGTTAGGGAAGTTTTATTTCTCCTTTCCTCTCTGCTACCCACCTAAAATCCACACAATAAGTCGTATCATCTTGGCAAAGGAAGAGGATCCATATGGCCATAAAGAATCCAAGCCAAGTTTTGTGTGTGGCTGTACTTTACGATCATATGTTTATGTACCCAGACACACACACACACACACACATACACACACACACACACACACACACACACACACACACTCCTAGAATATCAGGGCAGACATCTTCACTTAGCAAGAACAAAGCCCAGTCAGCAATGCAATCAAGGACTCTGCTTCCCTAAGCTCTCCAAGTCCCAGGATGGAGTGTAATCTCATTGAACCGGTCATTTCTGATTTCTGCCAGAGAGAAAGTGCATTCATTTCTTCTTTCTCCTGCCTGATAAGATAGTTTAAGTTTGATGCTGAGCTTGGAAGACAGAAAAATCTCTTTAGTTTTGTTCTATAGCCTGAGTCTAGAAGCACCAAGAGACCTGGCAGAAAAAAATACTTCTTTGTTGAAAGAAAAAAAAATCATTGTCACCTGTGATCACTGAACTGCTGTCACTGGTCTTGGAAAATGTGGCCAATGAGAGACTCTCAGAATTGCTCTCCCTTTTCCTCTCCCCTTCTCAAGCTCCCTGGCTTTTTTCAAGTCTGAGCCAAAGTCCCACCTTATGCAAGAAGCTGTTCCCTTTCCTATTTAATCTTGGTGCCTTCCTTCTGAGATGATCCCTCCCCTTGCCAATTTATCCTGCAAAGGTCACACTTATGCCTAGCTGTTTGCTAGGGCTCTTGAGCACAGGGACTGTCTTTTGCCTTCCTTTGTATTCCTACCACTTGGCACAGTGCATAGTACATACTAAATGCTTAATAAAATGCTGGTTGACTGACTGGAGAAAAGCAAATATTCTAATTTTTAAAAAGAGGAAGAGAATAAGGCCCATAAAATATAGGTCTGTGTGCTAAGTGCCCATGATTAGAACAATTCTAGAATGCATGAATAAAGGGATGATTGGTAGATGGCACAGTGGATAGAGGGCTGGACCTAGAGTCAAGAAGATTCATCTTCATCAGTTCAAATCTGGCATCAGACACTTACTAGCTGTGTGATCCTGGTCAAGTCACTAAATTGTGTTTGCCTAAGTTTCCTCATCTGTAAGATGAGCTGTAGAAAGAAATGGCAAAATACCGCAGTATCATTGTCAAGAAAACCCCAAATGGGGTCATAAAATGTGGGATACAACTTAACAACAAAAACAGGAAGTAATGCAAAGAAGTGTCTGATTTGTGCTTTGTCTAGATCACTTTGCATTGGATGAGCCCTCTTCCCTTTTTCTAACTTACTAATGGAAAGGTTAGTAAACTTAGTAGAGGAAGAGAATGCATTAGAATAGGTGTTCTTAACCTACTTTGTGTCATGGTGTCCTTGGAGAAGCATCCTTTCTCAGAAGAATGTTTTTAAAAATTGATTCATAGGATTCCAAAGGAAACTAAAAGTACTGAAATAGTTACCAAAATGTGTATTAAAAAATGTTAGACCTAAGTTAAGAGCATGTGTTCTAGATATAGTTTAGACTTGAGAAAACCATTAAAAATTATTCATGTCACTTTTGTGGATAAGATGGAGGGATGGGGGTTTCATAATAGGACAGGTTGATTTCAGCCTGGAATTAACTCCTTGGTGGAATGTTATGGAAATATGTGTTTGGCACTGAAATGTTTAACATTTTCATCAAAAACTTGGACAAAAGGATAGATGCTCATCAGTTCTGTGAATGGCACAAAACTGGGAAGGGTGAATAATACACTGGAATGAGAGAATCAATATCCACAGTGTTCCATAGAGACTAGAACATTGGAGTGTCTCTAATATAATAGGAGTCAATGTAAACACACACTTGAGATTAAAAAAAAAATCAGCATCACAAATATAGGATTAGGGAGGTCATAATGCCATAAATTTAAAGCTAGAAAGGACTTCAGAATTTCTTTCATTCTCATTTTACAGATGAGAAATCTGAGGCCCAGGGGGTTTAAGTGACCTTGATACACAGGTAGCAAGAGTTGTGTTTCACTAAATGGCAATTGCTCTTATGATTGGTTGGACAAAGATTTTGTGGTGGGGAGTGGGTGGATATATTTGCTGTCTTCAGGTGTTTGAAGGGATGTCTTATGTATAGAGAATGGATTTGTCTTTCTTGGTCCCAGTTGGGTGAACTTCACACACACACACAAAAATGAGGTTTGATAACAGTCCCTAAAAATGAGAGCTGTCCAAGGTAGTATAGGTTAGTGTGGGAGGCAATGGGTTCTGCCTCTTTGAAGGTCTTCAAACAAAGGTTGAATGGCTATTTATCAGGTATGATGTAGCAGCCCCCTGAGGTCCTTCTTGAGATTTAGTCACTCATTGTTCTTGGTCCTTTTACCAAGAGGATGAGCCACTTGTGGGCAATACTGTTGAGTAACAATTTTGTCCAGAGACCAGGTGAACCAGCTGATCTCTGAGTTCCTTTCAAGTTATGAATTTCCAAGATTCTGTGAATGTGGCTGTTTACCTCTCTAAGGTAACTCCTCTACCTATATCCCTGTTAACTTGTAAACTCTGTGGAGGCAGGGACTATCTTTCTCTGTCACTGTCTCTTTTTTCCCATTTCTGTATCTCTGTATGTTTCTCTGTTCCTCTCTCTCCCCCTCTCCCTTCCTTCCTCACTCCCTCCTTCTCTCTGTCTGTCTGTCTCTTTCTCTTTGTTTCTTTGTGTCTGTCTCTTTTTGTTTCTGTCTTGGTATCTGTCTGTCTGTCTCTGCAAAGCCTAGTATGTTGCCTAACTTACAATAAGCACTTAATAAATGCTACCCGAAATCCTATCTTTATCCCATACCTGCAGTAACTAATGCTGCCCCTCCCAATGTTACTTTGCATCTGCATTGCATATTTTCTATATATTTGTATACTGTGTGTTACTCTTGTCCCATTAATATGCTAACTCCTGAAGACAAAAGGACCTTATTTTTTTATTTTATATGCATGACCTAGTACAGTGCCTGGCACATAGTAGGTGCTTAATAGAATCTTGTTCATGGATGCATTGGCTGATTCATAGTAGAAATAAAGATTAATTGCATGTGTTCTTGAAGGTAAGAACTTAGCATGTCCAGCCATTCGTATTGGTTGGCTGGCTTTCTTGCTTCTATCAACCCTTTACGCTCCTGCCCTTTTGTTGCCATTTCCTCAAAATTATTTGGACAAACTAAATGATCACACATTGTGTTTACTTTGGTGTGCTGATGAAAAATTTCGGTCTCTAATTAATAGTGGAAGAACAGTGCCAGGATAAGAATTTAAGATTTTAGAAATGATGAAAATGATGAAAAAGGAAGGAGAAGATGTCATCATGCTGAATTTGTCTGAATTTGGAGAAATCAGGTGCTGAGTGTGGTGTGTAGGCCGCTGACCCAGGATGCCTTTCCCCTCTTTTCCAAATTGCTGAGTGTGTAATCAAGGGTTAGGAAGGACAGGGATCCAGGCAGCAAGAATCAGAAGAAATGCTCTGCCCCTGGATTCCTCAGCCCTCCCCAATGCAAGTGGATGGTGGACATAGCACTTAACTGGTAGACCACTAGACCTGGGCTCTTGGAAATTTCCTTGTCTATTAGCAAGTCTGCCCTTTGCTAAGCCTACTTTTGCTTCTCAATAAACCAAGGATAAATGCTTGTACTTCCTTCCTACCAAGGGTTTCTGTGAATAAAGTGCCTTATGGATTTTTAAGTGAGTTAATTTCTTTGACAATATTTACATCGGGTGAGTCTTACCTATATACAGAAATGCTGAATAGGTGAGGTATTAAATAGTTTACAGATAAAGCCAGCATGGATGGTTATTGTTCAACAGTTAAACATTAGTGATAATACTATTGATAAGAGCTAATATTTATCTTGGACTTTAAGGTTTTCAAAACATTTGAAATATGCTTTCTCATTTGATATTCACAACAACCCTGTTAGGCACATGCTATTATTTCCCTCATTTTACAGATGAAGGAATTGAGACTGAGAAAGTTGAAGTGACTTGCCCAGGGTCATACACCTAATAAGTATGTGAGGCAATATTTGCTCAGTTCTTTCTGACTCCAGGGGCACAATAGTACCAGAGCAGAATGCAGGAAGACTCATATTCCTGAGTTCAAATCTGATCTCAGACACTTACTACTTGTGTGATCCTGGACAAGTCACTTAACTGTGTTTGCCTCATTTGTCTCTTCTATAAAATGGAGAAGCAAATGGAGGAGCAAATCACTCCAGTATCTTTCCCAAGAAAACCCCAAATGGGATCACAGAGAGTCTGCCATGGCTGAAAAGTGACTGAACAACAACTTCCTGACTTCAAGTCCATTCTGTCTTCTAAACATACCTTTGGAGTTCTAAATCCAAAGTCTATCTTGTGACTAGAATTTAAAAGGGCTCCTTGTCATCATTTAACTTGTAGACACAAATGTGTCTGTTTGTTCCCTACATGTTTATGGCACATCAACCTTGGTTTTACCCATAGTTGAGGTAGACAGTGGTCTTCGTGGTATGATGTTAAAGGTTCTAGGAGCTCTATCCTTTTTCCAAGAAAGGGAAAGTAACAGCAACAAACAGCTATCTGCAGTTCTGCACTTGGAGGGTAATTCAAATGAGACAACAAATATCAAATTTCTTCTATATAGTATCACGCTATATAGTAATAATAATAATGTGTCATTCTGTCTTCCTGTATACCACTTTATTGTTCAATCATTTTTCTGTTGTGTCTGACTCTTTGTAATCTTATTTATTTTGTTGGGTCTTTTTTGGCAAAGATACTGGAGTGGTTTGCCAATTCCTTTGCCAGCTCATTTTACAGATGAGGAAACTGAGGCAAACAGGGTTAAGTGACTTGCACAGGGTCACACAGCTAGTAAGTGTCTGAGGCCAGACTGGAACTCAGGAAGATGAGTCTTCTTGACTTCAGGCCCAGCTCTCTATCCACTGCACTACCTACCTGCACCATCTGTGACCTTCTAGTATAGATTCCACTTAAATTTATCAGGAATCTGGTGCATTGTTTGTATACGGAGATGGTGGTACAGTCTACAACCAGCAGAGACTTGCTTTGGATATTTGTTGTGATGGATGGATGGATGGATGGATGGATGCATGGATGCATGGATGTATGAATGAATGGAATATGGTGCGTGGTTCTTTTTATACTAGGATCACACTCACTTTCTTCAGCTACCATAATGTGCTTTGCATATCAAGGTTCTTTCATATTCTGATACTTTCATGCAATTATCTCCAAGTTGTGCAATAGCTTTGTGCCATTTGAAAATTTTCTAAGTATCCCATCTATGCCTTCATATGAGTTATTAATAAAAATGGTGAATAGTGAAGGACTAAACCCACGCCCTGGACTTTGGAGCTCTTTCTACGATGACATCAAGTTATTACTAGTCATCTAGTCATTCTGCCAGATTCAAATTCACCATACTGTATTGTGATTTAGTCCATATTTTCCCATCTTTTCCACAAAAAATGGCTTTCTAAAAGTCAAGTATCTCCAACTGTTTCCCCAGATCTTTTGGCTTAGGAACTATGTCCAAGAAATAAATGGGAATTGTTTGGCATGCTCTGCTCTTGTGGAAGCCATCCTGCCTCTTTGTGACTGCTGCTTTCCTTTACTGGTCCTGTTGTTTTGTTATACATTGCCTACACTCTCAGCAGCCACCAAGCAACAGTGCCCTAACCTCCAACTTTGCTTTCTCCCCCTTTCCATTCTTTCTTTCGTTCTTCCTTCCCAGAAGGAGGAGAGCAACTTTAAAATCAAAACCTTCCAGCATTTCATCCCTTTGCAGACCTTCCCATATTCCTTTGAGAAATAAGGACCAAACAGTGCTCACCACTGATCCTGTTCTACAGCCCCTAAGGTCTGAATGACATTGGTCTGGCTCCTGTTTGCAAGCTTAGAAATGGGAGAAGCAAGTTGCTGGTGATCATAACAGGTGGCAACTGCAGAAAAGCATGAACCCTTTCAGGTGGTAAGCAGGGGGGAGCCTGTGGAAGATGGAAAAGCACTAACTTCGCCATGTCTAGTAGTCCCCAAAGAATGAGTGTATCTTCTGTAGGTTTGCAATACAATTTTAAGAAAAATTTCATAACATGAAACAGACATGCTGGAAGACCCCAGGAGTCCCATCATTCCCTCAGCAGCAGAACGATTGTGTGGGGGGAGAGCCAGCAAATTCCCAGCGATGTCAACTATGGCTTTTTTTGAGGTTTTATTCCTCTCTGTCTCTGTCAATATATTCTTTGCTTGTCTCTGGAATTTTTGTCTGTGTTAACACCTCCAGATTTCACCCAACACTTCACTGATGGGCTGCTAAATGTGTCTGCCAGATCATTAATAAAGATTTTAAATGAGAAAATAGTTAACACCCTATTTTTGTCTTGTATCTTTGCCAATGGCCTTCTGCCCCTGGAAATATTATCAAGATAACAATGAAACTTGCTACTTTCAAGGAATTTTCTTTTCTACTTCCGGGATCTTTGGTTTGGTGAATAGTGAAGGACTAAACCCACGCCCTGGACTTTGGAGCTCTAAGTGCCTATCCAAAGACAAAAGTCATGGTTCATTTATGTCCTACCCATTGGATTGTCTTTAAGAGCCACTGTGGGGAAAAGGCCTATGCCCAGGAGGCCATCTTGGGGAGCATCCTTTCTGAACTTAGTCAACTTCATTGACAGACATGCAGACCATTAGATACATACTCTAACCTTATTTCCTGGATGTAGAATCTGGGTTAAATCTCTGATTAGCCACTTGCTGGGGATATTTAGCCTAGAGATGACTTGAGAAAAGAAGGATTAGACCCACTCTTTGGCCCCAAAGAGCAGAAACAAAATCCCTGGGTGAGTGTCACAAAAGGACCAATTTAAGATTGTTTTAAGAAAGAACTTCCTAACAGTTATGGCTACTCAAAAATGAAATGGATTCCCCTTCCTTACAGTTTATTTTTTCTTCCATTTGGGCATTCTTATTTTGTTCAGGTTGGGGGTATAATGACCACTCATGGACCTGATCATCTGGCTGATCAGCATGAGTTCTCTGACCTGCTCTGTTTCTGAACTGGACCAGTTCACCCATCCTTAGGCAGAAACAAGAAACATTTTTAAAGTGCTTAATTTGTCAAGACATTGCACTGGGCATTGTTAATACAAAAACCAAAATGAAATAGTCCTCATCCTTGGGGAAATTCCTTTTTTATTTAGGGGGTGAGGGCAATGGATATCACCAAAAAGATGCTTAGTAAATGCCTGTTAAATCAAAGTCTCCTAAACTTTTGAGGGTCATGGACCCCTTTGACAGTCTGGTGAAGTCTGTGGGTCTTTTCTCAGATTAATTTTTTAAATGCCTAAAACCCTAAAACAAAATACATAGGATTATAAAGGAAACCAATTATATAGAAATGCATTATCTATCTCTCCATCTATCTATCTATCTATCTTTTAAATTCCTGGACCCCAGGTAAATATGTTTCATGTTAAGTAAGTGAATTAGTGAACAAAAAGGTTTGGCATTATTCAGGAAAAGATGATGTTTTCATAAATTATTAGATATTCAAAGTAAAGGTGGCAACATTAGACTCTCTCTCTCTCTCTCTCTCTCTCTCTCTCTCTCTCTCTCTCTCTCTCTCTCCCCTCTCTCCCTCCGTCCCTCCCTCCTTGTTGTTCATGCCAGAATTATCTAGTTCATGTTTTCATGTTCATGATTTCTTAAAAAGGCATCAGCTTTTATGTCCAGAACCACTTTTTTTTTTCTGGTGGCCCCTGATTTTATGTAGACCCTCAGATGGTGTTTTCTGTCCCTAACCAGTATCTGTCCTTGTTTAATTTCCCTCTCACTATATTGGGCGGCTAAGTGACACAGTAGATAGAGTGCTGTGTTTGGAGTCTTCCAGCTTCAAACCACTTACTATTTTTTAAATGACTTAATCCTGTTTGCCTCAGTTTCCTCATCTGTAAAGTGAGCTGGAGAGGGAAATGGTAAATCAATGTAGTGTGTTTGCCAAGAAAAGCCCAGATGCAGTCACAAAGAGTTACACAAAACTCAAACACAACAAATATTCAGTGCCCCTTTTGGTTGCTGATCACCATTGGGTCCAACAGTGGAATCTTTCTTTAGGAGAGTGTCATGGACAAGAGTGGGAGATATTTTGAAAACAGGGTCATGTCAAGAGTAATTGAAAGAACTGGGGAGTTTAAACTGGGAAGATTTAGGAAGGACATGATTTTCATCTTTGAGAGTTTGAAGGACTATTACATGGAAGGAGATCAGTCTCTTCCTCCTGACCCCCAATACAGAACAAGGAGCCTTAGATGGAAGCTGAATGCATGAGAAAGTAGGAAATACTTCTAAGAATTTGAGTTGTGCCAAAATGACACAGGCTAACTCAAACCATGGCTCTATAACCTATCACCAGTGTGACCTTGGGCAAATCCGTTATGTCTCCAATTCCTCCCCTGCTTTTCTTAACTATGTCCATCTTCTGTGTCCAAATTCCTCAGTGATGAGAGGTGAGCACACCTGGTTGCTCCAGGATATCCCCAAGTGGAACAAGGTCTACCAGTTGACATCGTCAATAAACCTTGTTGGGTTTGGTGTTTTGTGAATTCAGAGCTCTACTTTTATCATGGGTGATCATAGGAATAAAAGAGAATATTGCCTCATCAGGAAAAGAAGTGGAGAGAATGGAAAGTGGTGAGCAAGTAGAGGAAAAGAGGGGGATGGCTGAAAGGAGGGGAGAAAACTTGGAGAGGTGAAGAGGTAAAAAAGAAGAAACGGAGAACGGAAGAGGGGACGGAGGAAAGAGGAAAGAAAGGGAAGAAGGGATGGAAAGAAGGAGAGAGACAGAGGCACTTATACAGAGAGAGAGAGACATAGACACTGAAAGAAAGAAACATTTGCCAGTGTGTTGTGGTGGTTAGAGTGTAAGGGAGACCTAGACCTAAATCTTACCTCTAACACTTAATAACGGTGTGATCATGAGCAATTCACTTTATCTTCCTTAGACTCAGTTTCCTCTTCTGTAAAAGGGGAATAATAATGCCTTTAGTAACTACCTCCTAGAGCTATCAGGATTCATTCAGTCAATTAGCATTTATTACATATCTGACATTTTCCAGGCACTGTGCTAAGCACTGGGCATGCAAAGAAAAGCAAAAGACAGCCCCTGACCTTAAGGAGCTTATGGTCTAACGATGGAGACATAATGGAAACAACTATGTACCAAAAAACCCAAACCTACATAGAAAATCAATAGGAAAAAATCAAAAGCATGGAATTAGGAGAAGTTTGAAAAAGTGTGCTATAGAAGAGAATGCAGGTTTAAAGTGCTTCTCGAATGATTAAGCGCTTTATAAATTTATTTTTTATTAATAATCAGTGATATTGTATCTACTTTGAGCTAGACAGCACAGAGACTGAAGTGAAAGGCTTTTCACAGAACAGTACCTCTAATCCTTCTTGATCTCTAAATAGGAGACTGGGCATGTGGGAAGGGGGCTCAGCACGGGTAGAGTTTAGTTTAGTTCACAACAAGTGCAGAGGACTCAATAGTTGCTCTTCTCCCCACATGGTCTACCATCTGGTCATGATATAAACACCCATAAGCTTTCAATTGCAAGACAGATTGTTGATTGGACTCTGAATCTCCCTCCTTTTAAAATGTCCTCCTTTGCACTCTCCCCCCTTCAAAAAGCCTCAGCAAAGACTGTCCTTTCTCAGTCCAATGCCATCATCCAAGGACAGGCTAAACATTAGCAAGGTATGAAAGAGAACCATGGGTGTCCACGATGAGATATAGTCAATGCCAGAGGGTGTCTTTTTATTACACATTCTGTCTGAAGTGGTGAGGCATTGCTGAGCAGGGGAAAAAAGATAGTCTGTCAGGAAAAGGAAGAAAGCCTCTTAATTACAGGAGCCAGTCCTGGCTGGGGATGGTAAGTGCCACAATTTAACATCTTAAGCATCTCCTTGTCTAATCCCAATAATCCGACTTTGACTCGGACGAGAAATAGATTTCATAAAACATCTCCCTTCACCATTCTTCTTACTCTTGTAACTCCCTCCTGCTTTAAGAGCACACTTAACCAATAATAGAATTTTACTCATAATGCAAACCCTCAGAAAAGGCATGTGTACATACATATGTAGACACATGCAAATATGTGCATATATGTATGTATATGTATGTACAGTTTATGTGTGGGTACATTAGGTTTCCAAAAATCAAGGGATCTGCCTGGGGTACTCCTTGTAGCTAAGCAGCACGTTTTGAATGGACTACCCAAAGCTTAATGCCCTTGAGAAAACAAAGTGAGTACATTGGGGTCTTCGGTAAGTGATCATCAGTGCTTTCCTTTATGCTTTTGCAGAGAGGCGCTATAAAGCAGGATGAAAGCCCACTTTCAGCTACAAAGTTAATATATGTAAATAGGAAAGCTGCAAAGATAATCAGTTCTATGGTTCAAGATCAGAGCAAGAGAAACAAAACCGAAAACATATCCCTGGGATTTGTTGATGTACTCCAAGAGTATGATTGGATCTGAAGAAATGAATTGCCTAAGGTTCAAGAAACTCTGTAATTAGGAGATATGATACCAGGGACTGTTTAATTCATTTGAATAAACATTTCTTAGTTATCTACTATGTCTAGAACAGACTGTTAGTCACTAGGAATCCAAAGACAAAAATGAAACGATCCCTGCCTTAAAAAAGCTTACATTTTACTGGGGGGAGGGGCAGAAGATGTGGAAAGCACTAACAAGTCCATACTATGCTGCCTCCCTAACATGCATGGCGATCTTTGCATTTTTACTTTGAATACTTGAATTGCAACCAAGAGAAGAGATATTCATATCCTTCAGCTACCTGGCCCAATACCCACCTGAAACCTGACCCCCTGCCCATCTATCAGAGGCCCATAAAGTCATCATCTAGGTTCTACCTGAAGTCCAGAGAAGAGCAATCTGCTCCTTCCAGAGGCAGCCATTACACTTTGACATGCCTAGTACCACTGGGAAATTTTTCCATACAACAAGGTCCTATTGTCTTCTTTGTAACTTCTATCTGTGGTTTTTCAAACAAAATACGTCTAATCCTACTTCTTGGCAACCCTTCCAATTTATAAGTACATCTATCAATTTCCTTCCAGGATAAATATTATCAGGAAGAAGTTGATATGGGATTTGAAAGCATGTCCTCTGACTTGGAAACCCAGGAACTAGGTTGGAATTTGGAACCAGCAGTGACATGTAGTCCTGTCAATTAAGAATCAGCCCAACTAAATTCAGAAAGGCCCATCTCCAGGTTATGGCATGAGCATGAACCCTTTCCCTACAGTTTCCCTACAGCACCTCTTAAAGATTTCTACTAAGTCATAAAGAGACTACTAAATTATAAAGAGACTGCAACTCATGTCTGAATGAAAATAATTCCTAGAGCATGGAGACTGTTTCATTGTTGGCTTTTTATCACCTACACAGGGCCTGGCTCATAGTAGGCATTTAATAAATGTTTGTTGATTGAATATTCATATTGTGATGTCAAAATCTGATAATATTTGTAAATATTATCATCATTATCTTAGATTCAGAGCTAGAAGTTACATGTCCACAGTCACTTAGCTAAAGTGTTTCAGCTAGGATTTCTAATCCCTTGAGTCTTCTAATTCCGTGTCCATTCCTTTTTTTACCACCCCTAAACTGCGTGCCATTTTTGTTGTTGTTGTTGTTTGTAGTTAGTGGTGGTGATGGTGGTGGTAGAATTGTCCCCTTTACCATTTGAGAGCCTGTAACCAATGTCAGGGAAATAAAAGGAAAAGTCAGAAAGTAGGCCATTCACATTGAGTCTCATCATTGGCTTGTCTTGCACAATGATCTCATTACATTGTCTGAAACCTTCCAGAAGGAACTCAAAGCAAGTGCTAATGATTGAAGCAAACATTTGCAGTGGCAGAAGGCCATTGGAGAGGGCACTGGGCAAGGATGGGGGTGGCAATTCTTTTCTCATTTAAAATTGTTGTTAATGATCTCACAGACACAGCCAGCAGCACATCAATGAGACTGGTGGGCGATGCTGAATATGGGGGTGTAGAGTCACCAGGGGAGCTAGAGAAATCACTCAAGGAAGCCAGGAACTGGAAGAAACAGGCCACAAATATCTAAGTGACAGCTTAGACAAAGCAAGGAGAGAGACGGATATTTCCTGTAGGATAAATTAACCTTATGGAATTCTTCTATGTGTATGGGGGAAAGAGATGCTCTGGCTGAATTTTTGCAGATTGAGTTGCAAGCTCTCTCTATGGTAGGTTTCTGTATACCATGGAACTTGTCTAAGCTCTTTCAAACACAGGGGCTTTCAAACAAATACAGGGGCTAGAGAATATCTGAGTAATGGTCATGGCACAAACTTTATCTTGTTTTCATGCCAAGTGCAGCATTTAGAGCAGCCCCATTTCCCTCAATGCTATGAGAGGAATACTGAATGGAACACTTTGGAAGGCCTCACCTCTGACAATTAGCACTTGGGTGATAATAGATAAGGATGAGTAGAGAGATTAGTCCTGCAATCCCATTAGTATAAGGAACTCCCAGGTGAGGTAACTCACACCACTGGTACAGGTCATTGCCTTTTAAACTTTGAGTCTCAGAAATCTAGTTTCAGGGCCTCAAAGCATTGACAATTGAAGCGACTTGCCCAGGATCACTTAGCCAGTTGGTGTTAGAGATAGGACTTGACTTTGGGTCTTTTTGGCTTCAAAGCCAGTTCTTTCTCTTTACTGTGTTCTGCTCTCTTACTAGCTGACCCCCTACAATTTGTTGAACCTGTCTGAGCCTCAGCTTCCACATCTGTACAAGTAGAACAATAATATTTCTTATCTAGAGCTCACTAGGTAGTTGTGAGGCTAAAATGGGATCTTCTGTAAAAGAATTTTGTACATTTTAAAAGTGCCATAAAATATGAAGTCTACAAAATCAGAAAACATCAGTTCAAACTCTAGCTTTGCTAACTTTGTGATCTTGTACAAGTCAGTAAAGCTTCCCAGCTTCAGTTTACCCCTTTGTACAAAGAAAGAGGGGAGGGGAAGAAGAGCTGTCCTCCGGGCCCATCTGGTCTCTAAGTCCTATGAGCGTAGGGTGGTTTAGCTTTTTGTGGACTGTCCAAAGGTATCAGGTCTTCAGGGAGCCAAAAGTATCTGGAGGAGAGGAATAAGGGCCACCTCGTTGTGGCAGTCTCTTGGAAGTATCCAGTAGATTTTTTTCAGCTTTGTGAATGTGAAATAGTGTATATCTGAGAGGAAGGCTGTTAGTTGGCTGGCAAGATAAAGCAGCCCTTAAGTTATAAGAAGGGAGAAAAGGAGGAAAGGAGGGACAAAGGAAGAAAGGGAGGAGGATTAGAGGAAGAAAAAAGGAAGGGAGGCATGGAGGAGAGAAAGGAACAAATGAGGGAGGAGGGGAGGAGGAATGGAGGAAAGAAGGAAAGAAAAATGAGTCAGGGGAGAAAGGAAGGAAGGAGGAAGTAGAGGGAAAAAGGAAGAAAAATGAGAAAGGGAAGGAGGGAAATAAAAGCATGGAAGGTAGGAAACAGGCATTTATTAAGTGCCTACTGTGTGCCGGGAATTATACCAAGTGCTATATGATATAATATAATATAATATAATATAATATAATATAATATAATATAATATAATATAATATGATATATGAGATTATAAATATAAATATCTCATTTGATCCACACAACACTCTGGGAGGTAGGTGCTGTTACCCCCATTTTACAGTTGAGCAAACCAAGGCAGATAGCTGTTAGGTGATTTATCCAGGATCACACAACCAGTAAATTTCTGAAATGAGATTTGAACTCAAGTCTTTTTGACTCTTAGCTACCTAGTACTGTATGAACATAATATTTCCATACAACTGGAGTTGAAATTGCAATATGTAGCAAGGGGTTTTCTCACTGGGAGATTACTGGACTAATAAAGTCACATAAGTTCAAACCAATTAAAGAAATATGACAGGCACTGAGTTGGTGCTGGCAATACAAAGACAAAAAGAAAGAGTCTCTGTTCTCCAAGAATGTGCATTCTTCCTTTCTGGTATCCCAGGGTTAAAAATGGTTATATGGGGGCGGCTAGGTGGCGCAGTGAATAGAGCGCGGCCCTGGAGTCAGAAGGACCTGAGTTCGGAGCCGGCCTCCGACACTTAATCCGCACAAACAAAAACCTAGCCGTGTGACCTTGGGCAAGTTACTTAACCCCAATTGCTTTAAAAAAAAATGATTATATGCATACTAGGTACTCAATTGTTTCTTTGTTCAGAATATCTCCCATGTTTGGAAAATACAACTTCACATTTGCCTTGTCTGATTACTAGTGGTCTTTATGGCCCATTGGCTCCTATTCACTTTCCCATCTCTCTTCCCATTCCTCACCTGGCTGCCATTGCCCAAGCCCCTCTTTGTCCTTTCTTAAATTGACCTAGTATTACTGTGTGTATGTGTGTGTGTGTGTGTGTGTGTGTGTGTGTGTACCTATTTGTATCTCTTTCCCTAGCAAAGTGCTGTGCACAGCCCTTCTTCCCATCCTCAGGTTCCCAGCGGCCTCAGCACTTCTATCTCACTCCATCCTGATTTCCAGTCATGTACAGCCTTGTTACTTTTTTCTCCTCAAAACTGTTCACATTTATGCCTTTCTCCCTACTCATGCCCTGGTTAGGGCCCTCATTACCTGTCACCTGGATTTCTCTTAATTGATCACCTTGTATCGGATGATCCAACTTCCTTTCCTCCTACATGTCCTGCACACAGCCACCCAATTATTAATTCCACAGTTCAGGTTTGCCTTCTCTGATCTCTCCCCTATCCTCTCTCCCAACTCAAGAAGTTTTGGTAGTTTTCCTTAGCTGCTAGTGTGAAGTTACAGCTACTCTGGATGGCCTTTCAAGCCCTTCCTGGCTTGAGTCATTTCCAGCTTGATTTAAGATTACACCCCCTTATGTACTCTGTGCTCCAGGAAGAGTGGACTTGCTGTTCCCTCTGTGTGACAGACACTTCCCACCTCCAGGCTGCCTACCTAAAACCAATACAGTGTTATCCCTCTTCACCTCTGATTCTTGAGACTCCTAGTTCCCTTTAAGGATCAGATCATAGCCTATCTCCTTTAAGAGGCTTTTCCAGCCTTTCCCAGTTCTTAGTCAATCTGTAGTCACTTTGGGATTATTTTCTAAATATCCTTTTTATTTATCTATGAATATGTTGCATCCCTTCTCTGACCATTAACACTTTCTGCAATCTGTCCCCAACCTACTGGCAGCTAGGTGGTACAGTAGATAAAGTGCTGGGCCTGGAGTCAGGAAGACCTGAGTTCAAAACCAGCCTCAGACATTTATCTGTGTCACCCTGGGCAAGTAACTTAACCCTTGTTGTCTTAGTTTCTTCATCTGTAGAATGACCTGGAAAAGGAAATGGCAAACTCTTCCAGTATCTTCTTTAAGAAAACCCCAATGGGGTTGGGGAGGCTAGGTGGTGCAGTGAGAGTCAGAAACAATTGAATAACACCCCCAACTTATATTCTCAGCCTTACTTTAAATCGCTCCCTTTCCTGACCCCAATGGTCCAGCCAAATCAATCTTTTTTGTTGTTTCTCACCCAGGATTCTCTTTGAACCCATGCTTGAAAAGCACTCCTTCCTTTCCTTGGCCTCTGAAAACCTGGTTTCTTTTAAGACTTCATGCAAGTCTAGGGTTCCATCTGTAGCCTTCCTTCCCCCCCTCTCCCAGCTCCCAGAACTTTCCCTCTTACATAGTTTATAAATTGTATATGTATATATATATTTATACATACAGATACATGTATACATATATACACATACATATAGACACGTGTGTTAGCTCATTGGCTAGAGGGTAGAGATTTTTTTAGTCTTTGTAATACCAAGGCAGAACAGCGTATATGGTATACAATAGGTGCTTAATAAAGGCATGTTCATGGAATCATAGATTTAGAGCTGGAAAAAACCTTAGAGATCATGAGTCTAATGATATCCTCTTCGATATATGAAAACTGAGGCCCAGAGAGGTTTAATGACTTGCCAGGGGTGACAGAGCTTATGTCTGGGGTAGGATTTGAACTCTGGACTCCAAGTCTGGCACTCTATCTACTCCATCGAACTGCTTCTATTGATGGATTGATTGGCATGCAATAAATATTTGTCACATTCAGTCAGAGTGAATGAATGAGTGTGTGCCTTCCTAGTTAGAGGATCTTTGGTAATTAACATGCCAACATGAGGAGAGGTCTCGCAGGAAGGGTGGAGGCATTCAGAAGCACCAGGAGCTCCCAGCTGGGCACTAGCTCCCGTGACTCCCCTGCTTGTTGCTGCCTTATTTGATTTAGTCCCATACTTCCTGTTGGGTTCTTGAGATCTCACTAATGAACCACTTTGGGCAGAACTTTGAAGCCTTCTGTCAGATAAGCACTAATTTTTCCTTGTCATTCTCTATGGGTTTGTTTTTTTAATTGTGCTAACTGGAAAAAAGGAAACTCTCTAGTGGCCCAAATGAGACCTTCACTGTACATTCATAGTAATCGATAGACTAATCATAGCCTGGCATTGAACAAAAGTATCTGTCTCTTTCTCAAGTAGTGCTTGTAAATTTCAATATGGCAGCATTTTCATGAACATTTCTATTAACTTGTATTACCAAGTTAATGACATGTCCTTCCCAGGAAAGGTAGAGTGTGTGTGTGTTTGTGTACATTTATGTGCGTGTGTGTATGTGTGTCTATGTGTATGTCTGTGTCTACGCATATGTACATATGAATTCGTACTGTTAACCTGCAAGTTCTATTAAAGGAGGTAAATAGGCTAGGTGAAATGTAAATTCATATTGTTTAGTCCTTTAAAGCCAGATGAAGCTAGCAAGCTTGTATATACAAGGAGCCAAAACCTAAGTTCTGACTGCCTGATATAAGATTGACAAAGTTTTTCTATGTTTTAGGACAATCCCAGGAGGTCTGTGTGCCTCAGATTTATGGTCTCCATATATTTTTACAAAGGAAGTTTCTTCTTTGAATAAGTCGTAAATACAATCAGACAAGACAACTGACCGAAGTAGTGTCAGTTGGAAATTACGATCCCAGGATACCTAAACCTGCCCCACACAGCACAGGCCTCTAGGAAAAATAAGAGAAGTTCACTATTTAAATTGCAGGCATACCATCATAAACAGGACAAATACCCACTGTTAACCTCATCTGGTCTTTCAAGTTATGAGCAAAGCAAAGCAGTCTGATTGATTAGTTTAGGCTTTGACTCTTATTGAGGTCCAAAAATGATATTAAATTATTATCATTACATACACATGTACGTGTGTTCAGTGTCTTGCTGCATGTGTGTAAGTGTGCATGTATGTGTATACATGCATGAGTATATGTTTGTATGTGTGTGCGTGCTGGGGGGAGCAGTGAAGTAGGAGCATGTAGAACATATGTCCACATAGTAGCAGGTCATGAAGATGTCTGGAGAGCATCTTTTATTATTCAGAAATCCTGAATATCTCTTTGAAAAAGGATGCCTTAACATTATCAGCTAGACTCCTTAGTTGGCCAAAGGCTTTCTAAAATGACTCAATGTATACTCCTATTTTCCTTGACCCTTTTAGTTTAATTCCTCTATCAGGGGAATTCCTAGTATTGAGACCCATTGCACTGATGGGCACACAACTCACACCCTGAGAGGCTGAAGGCCTCCCCTTTGGGTCCAGAGTTGATATTGGCATGAGAAGTAAGACTTAAAACCAGGCCTCCCTGACTCCAAAGCTGGCCTTGACTCCTTCCTTCCATCCTTCCTCTCAGCTCCTCATTTCTAGTGTTATTTACTTCATGAGGCTAAGCTGTTTCCTAATACACATTGTTTAAACATAGCAAATATTATGGATCAAGAAATCTGCTAATGAGTCCAGTATTATGCATCAACCTTCAGGTGAACAGCAGCTTAATTATTCTGTTATTATAAACTTAGTTCAGCCAAGTGGCTCTGTATACTCCATCTGAAGTGTCGAGCATCTTGTAATTCAAACGTCCTTGTGAGAGCTCAGGCTCCTTCTTTCAAATCCTATTCTGTGCATGCATCATGGTGAGCTGCTGGTCTCCACAATAATTTTCATATCCTGAGCAACCTACTTTCAGTTTTATGATATCTGAAAATATAATTTCAAAAGGTATAATGTTCAGAATTTATACTAGCCTGGTTCTCAGCAGCCACCGTGCTCTTCCATACATCTGTTCTTTCCAATATAACCTGTAATTTTCTACTAGTTCCATTTTGCAAAGATGCCATTTTGGTTCTAATACTCAATTCACTAATGGTGTAGTTTACAGTTTCATAATGACCTCACTAAGAACTGCTTGTTAATAACTTCTTCCAAGGCAAGGGAGAGCCAAGAACACCATTTTAAATAAATATGAGGGAGAACATTTGCTCCTGCCATCTTTTCCTTTAGGTATTTATTAAAATTCGGAAGGTGCTCAGAGCCATAACTACTATGGACACCTGGAGCTTTGCCTCAGGATATTGACTTTCCTAGGGAGGCTTATTCCCCGTGAAGGTCAGAAAGGTGCTGAGCGCTGCTTTGGAAAGAAAGTATATAGCACAGCCAGACTCAGGCCTTACTCCCTGGGAGACATGATGCTCTAACATCCCTATTTCTGACTTTCTTCCCTACCACCAAGATGGCAGACTGTGCTTGTTCTTTTTGGCCTGGAGACCTGTGTCATGCTAGATGTTGGAGGTCAGAGACAATGTTAATATGTGTAGGAACATCCAGATGGCCCAGGGGATAGAGTACTGAGCTTGGAATCAGGAAGACTCATCCTCATGAATTCAAATCCTCAGACACTTTTACTAGCTATATGACCCTGGGCAAATCACTTAATCCTGTGTTCCTCATCTGGAAAATGAACTGGAGAAGGAAATGGCAAATTGCCCCAGTATCTGCCAAAAAGACCCTAAGTAGGTTCAAAGATCTTTGTCTTCTCTCCCTGTTACCTTTTCCCCTGACCCACAATGTCACCAAATTTGCCCCCAGTACTAGAATTTCCATTTACCTCTTGGGTGAATATTCTTGCATTTTCCAGAGGGCTCATGCCTCTATGATCCTCTTCCATTTAATGTTTCAGGCTTAGAATTCCCATGCATTTCTTTTCATTTAAAAAAAAAATACACTTTGCTACCAAGAAAGATGTTTTCTATGCTATCCTGAGTATTATAAAAGTCAAGAATTCACTCCTAGTGTCACTTTGAACTCATACTTCAATAAAGCAGTGTTGGTTCAGTGGTCAGAGAGCAAGACAAGAAAAGAACAGCTCTGATAGTGTGTTCCTCATTTTCCTGTGTTTCCTTGCCAGAAGGGCTTACTTAGGGTTCTGGTAAGCATTACCTCAGGGTTGAAAAATTATTTGGTGGAAGGTCCAATAAAATATAAACGATAATGCAAGTGTGAGCATCTAGAGTAATCTATAGATTCTCCAAAGAGAAGGAAGGGCAATCAAAATCCTTGTGAATTACCAATGGATAATTTCTCCATCTGCATAGATATAAATATAGGGGCTTGACAAAGATTATATAAGAGCTGAGTTAGATTTAATCTCAGTAGTTCTCAATTCTTATAGTTACATGTCTGAATGGCATCCCTACCTCCTTCTTTGGGAATGAATATTTAATTGGTGCTACTGAGCAACCTTCGGTTTTTAGGAAAACAAATACTATAAAATACTATAAAGCATGTGGAGGTGACTAGACCTATAGAAGAAAAAAAGGAAATAGAAAGGCGAAATATTTCACCTCAGGAAAAAAAATATTAAACAACTGGGATGGCTAGGTGGCACAGTGAATAGAGCACAGGCCCTGGAATCAGGAGGACCTGAGTTCAAATTTGGCCTCAGACACTTAACACAAAACTAGCCTTGTGATCTTGGGCAAGTCACTTAATCCCAATTGCCCTACCTTCCCCCCTCCAAAAAGCAAATAAATAAATAAAACAATTGAGGTCAATAGTAAAAGGTAACTATTATAAATACCCAAATTAATTATATGGACATATAAAGAAAAACACTCTCTGCATCCAGAGAAAGAACTGATGAATAGAAGTATGTATAAAATAAATTTACATATATATCTATCTGTTATCTATCTATCCATCCATCTATCCATCCATCTATTTATCAATCTATCTATCTATCTTTCTATATTTGTATCTAGTGGTAGACATCTCTAGGGTGGGTAGGAGGGAAGGAAAAAAATAAATTTGCATGATAACTTTTTTTTTGCTTTTTTTGGGGGGGAAAGGCAATTGGGGTTAAGTGACTTGCCCAAGGTCATATGAATAGTAAGTGTTAAAGGTCTGAGGCTGGATTTGAACTCAGGTCCTCCTGAATCCAGGGCCAGTGCTCTATTTACCGTGCCACCTAGCTGCCTCAGTGATACCTTTTCTAATATATTTAAAAGAAATAGCAAGTTGTATATCATAAATTTGCAGTTTTATGTGCAATAATATTTTATTATAGTATATTATGGAAATACTTGTTTTACTCCATAAATGAAAAATAAAAAAATTAAGAAGAAAATCCTACCTAAAAGGAAAAAAGGTAACAACAAAAGATATTTAACCAGTCACTTAGCCCTCAATGACTATCTTTTATATATAAGAAATATAATACTTAAAAGATCAAAGTGAATTAAATGTTGGGAAAACATACATTTCACGGCATAGATGAGATTTAGTATACAAAGCTACAAATACATAATAAAGATAAAATCCAAACTCTTTCTGAAGTTGACATTACTAGAGAAGTCTGGTAATGCAGTTCAGTGGTATAAAGAGATGGGTGTTAGGAGGTAGGGTGAAGAAGATCTGAGTTCAAATCCTGTCTTAGAAACTTGCCAGTTGTACCACCCTGAACAAGTCAGTTTCTTCATCTGTAAAATGAAATTAACACTAGCATATACCTCACAAAGTTGTTGGTGAAATTAAATGAAATAATATATGTAAATCACTTGACCAACCAGAAAGTGCTATATAAATATTCTATATTCACTGTGATGTTAAGTCTTGGAAGGATAAGCAGGCTTCCATTATCATTAAGTTGCTTCCAGTAAATATCAGTAATCATAAGCATGTTGAGTATATGGTTAACAACTCTCTAAGCCCAGTTAATGAGCAAGCTCTTTTGGTTTATTCTGCAGATAGCAAATTAAGTAAATACTGTATGCCATTAACTGACAAATGTTGACATTGCCCAGAGTTCCCCAAAGAAGAGTTTATTCTTTAAATGAAGTCCTTTTGTCTAATGCTTTAGAAATTCTACTTTTATTATCTTTCCTCTGTTCTCTGTGCTTTTATTTGCATTGAGAAAGAAATTGTTGTAAAGGGTATGTCCTTTAGGGGCAGTGAGGAATGGACTAAAAGTTGGGGAATGTAACATTTTGAATGTGCATGCTGCAGAGGCAAACTAAAAAAAAAAATAGACCTTAAATTTTGCAAATTAATTCTCAGAATGCTTTGTTTTTATTCTGACAACATCCTTCCCCCTTCCAAGACTTTGGAAATTTCCCCCAGATAGGTGATCACAAAGATTGTATATGGTAAATAATTAACAAATATGAATTGCCTTTAAATTGATGATTCATTCTGGAGAGAAAGTTAACAGTTACACGGGTAAATCTCATTCCTGTTTCTTATTTTTAAACATCTTCTGGGGAAAATGACCTTTAAAAAATTGTTTAGATATAAAGCCAATACCACACAAATGGACCATCTGGTCAACTTGCTTTTGAAGAATGTAGGGGAATATGGCCTAAAGATCTTGTCAAAGATAGAATTCACTCATTCCACAAATCTTACTGAGAATTTTTGTTAAGCCCATCTACCTATCTGCAAAGATATGAACCATACTCCCACCTTACTTTTTGTTTAGAGTTCAGTAGAGGTAATAAAAAGGGCACAGATAAGTCTAGTTGAAGGAAGTATAAGATAAAAGTGGAAATAAAGACCCTTGGACTTCAGAGGATATAGGGAGGATTCTGGCCATATCATCAAGTAAGGCAGGAAGGAAATATTTGAACTGAACTTTGAAGGATAGGTCAGACTTTATAGCTAGAGATGGCAGGTTGGGTTGGGTATGGGAACATTTCAGATAAACAACAAAAACAAATTAAGGAACCAGCCTGCAAAGCCCTGGGCTGAGTACCCTGGATATAAAGGACACAAGTGAAAATGCCTGTCCTCAAGGATCTTATCAATGTGGGCAGAGATACAACATGTATGTAAATGAGTATAATAAAAGGAAATACAGATTTCCAGTAAGAGGGAGAGCGACTACTTCCCAAGGTAGCTTTTTCCACCTTGGGACGGTACTAATTGTTGGGAGTTTTACCTCAACATCAAGCTCAAATTTACCTCTATGAAACATAGAACCAGCACCTCCAGTTCTGCTCTCTGGTGTCAAAGAGAAGAAGTCTAATCAGTCTTTGATGGGAAAACCCATAATTTTTTTTTGGATGAGATCTCTCATACCACCTATCTAAGTCTTCTCTTTTTTCTGGGTAAGCATGATCCTTTTTCCAACTGATTCCCATATGGCATAAGTTTGAGGCCATGTATCTATCATCCCTGTTCCCCTTCTATAAGTCCTCATTAACTTAACAGTACACTGGCCAAGTGTCCAAAAGACACAATCACAATATTCTAGGTATGGTTTGACCAGGGAAATAAGAGAGATAATTGTCTCCCTGGTACTTTTGGAAGAAACTTGTAGGATGGATTAGAGGGGAAAGAGATTGTCTTCAGAAAATGAGGTCATTGCTATTGACCAGGAGTTGAGCTAAGAAGGACCTGATAGCCAACAATGGCAATAGTGGTAGAAAGGCAGTGTTAATAATAATGAAGCCAAGTCCCGTTGAACATAGGGATGGGAAGGAATAGTCATAGTGAGGGCTGGATTGGCAGGGATTGTAAGAGGAATATAAGGAGAGAGTCCCTTTTTGCTAAAGTAGAAATATATGAAATGCAAAGAATGTAGCAGTGAATGAAATAGTTCTCAGTTGGGAAATACTTCACTCTTCAAAAGCCCCAATACTTGATATTACTGATAAAGGTAACTAACTTAGGTGGAAGGTTACAAATATCTGTGCCACAGGCACAGTGGTTAAACAAACCAATTCCTAGCATCAGCATAGAATAGGAATTATGTCGTGCAGCCATGTGATTTTTCCTCATCACTGTTTCAGTCTCCAGATTTTGTTTTCCCATTCAATTTCCTTTTGAGGTATAGAGGAACTGGCACTTTTTTTTCCAACTGGGACTCACTCTCTCAACGGGCTTCCTTTGAAGGAATGAGAAATCCTGAAGATTTGGGCTGCCTAGTCGAATTCCCAGGGAGAAGAGATTTGCATGAGTAACACACATTGAAAAAAAGACCTGTAGCAAAATGTTTCTAATCACCTGAGAAAATTCAATTGCCCAACAAACCACTTAGAACTCCTCAGAGAGCCTTGACAAGGTAGAGCATAGTTCACTGACACCAGAAGTAATGAGAGCTCATGGAAAACTTGTCTGATGGAAATTTTCTCTGAAATGAAAATCAGTCTAAGTTCCCCCCATTTTTATTTCAGTTGGCATTCTCCTTGGAGCAGGGTAGTTATCTCTGAGCCTCCTGGGCACACTAGCCATTGTCTTGTTTTCTCTATGCACAAAATAGGAAGAATTTAAACAGCATAGGTAAAAAATGATGGTGCTTTAGCGCAAAGGGATTCCAGCAGCCAGGAGTTCTGCATCATTTACAGTTCTGCAGTGTGCAGATATTTGAAGAGAAAATGTCAGACCAGAGCACCATAGGCTTGGCTACTCTGCCGGAAAGTGGAAAAAAAGTGTCATTTGTTTTATGGGTTTCTAAATGGATACCCAGTGTCCAGTGTATACTAATAGGGATGCTAATTGAACTGGAAAGGCATAGGAAGATGGAAATGTAATGGAACATGTTGGGAAATTTTAAATGGCAAAGGGACCTGGTTCTACAGGTCTTCTGCTACTTAGGATGGATTATAATAAAAAAAATGAGCAGTACTGAAAATGGTAGAAAGTAATTTTATATTATATTCTCATTAGCTCTCTTTGTTTGAAAGGGCTCAGGGTTTCTGGCTCGACTTTTCCAGTCAGTTGCATTTATTAAACACTTCACTGTGTATGTGTTGGTGCTAGATACTATACAGAAATGAATTCTCTTTTCATGATCTTTCATTTATTGTTAATGACTCTAGTGGTTGACTCAATGATACAACACTAATACCTCTGTAATTCCCATGACTCAGTTCAGAAACTCAACACGGATGAATTTTGTGACACTCTTTATGTGACATGACATGTAGTGAGGTCAGTAGCCTTTCCTGTTTTATGAATTTAATAAGTTTCACAAGCACCATAGAAATAGATTGATCAGTTTCAGCATTCCTTAAGTGTCTACTATGTGCGAGGCCATGTGTTAGGTGCTCTGTACACCAAGAGAAGATGATCAACCATTCTTGCCCTCCAGAATTTTACATCTGAATAGATGGATCAGAAATTAGAAGGGATTACTGGGGAGTCTTTTTGGAATTTCCTCAAAGGAGATCTTTGAGAAGACTATGTTTATTCTCAAGTTAGGTAGCCTCTTTCCTTATTGCCAGAGGGGCAGGGCTTAGTCATGCAAAGAGCATTGTTGTATTTGGAGTTAGAAAACCTGGGTTTGAATACTGGCTCTTCCATTTTATTTCCAAGTTACCATAGATGCCCCTTCTTTTCTCTGGATGCCGTTTTCCCTTTCTATAAAACAAGGCATTTGAACTAAATTACTTCTGATGTCCCATTGTGCCTTTCAATCCTATGGTTATATGTCTATTCCTAGAATAAAAACACTTAAAAAGTGTCCTTATTTAAGTGAAAGTAAATGTTGACAGCCTACTAAAACCAAAACCAGATTTAGGTGCCTGGAGACAGAGAGATAATCAAAATGACCTCCATTCCCCATGATTTTGTGGTCCATTGGCAGTGTGTTATGGTTGTCTTCTCTGTACCTGTTTGCTAGGATCTCTGGCCCCATATTGCATTTGTTTCTGGTAGAAACTAAATTAAGTGGGGACATACTTTTTTTTTGTTTAGTTTTGTTCTTTTCTAGGCAGCAAATGTTTTTCATTTCTATCTTTCTGTCCCTTTGAATAAAATTGGTGCTTAGTGCCTGTTTCATTAACTTCCTTATAGGGGAGATTTGAATGCCTGCTTTCAGATAGAGTTGATTGACTTCTGTTATATTCTAAACACAACCAATGCTTTCTAACCTACCCTACCTAAAAATGGTGATTTTTGCCTTTCTTTTCCCAAAACGTTTGAATCAGTCTTATTCCAACTCTAATAAATAATAAAAAATCTCTACTTTTCTTATGAAATAATCAATGAGATAACCACTGCATTTTTATAACTTCCTAGTAAGCTGCCCTAGGGCAGTTAGCTGTAGACAACTCATGACAGGAATAACTGATGGAAGAAACTGTGTTAGTAAATTGGACCAAGAAATGGGCCAGATTGGAATCTTCTCGATGGAACTTTGACATTGATTTGACCCTGTTGCTGTACTAGCCACCCCAATTCTCTGGAACTTTTCCCCTCTTTTGTGAAAAGGAAAGCAAAATGCTTCCTGTCTCTGCCTATTTCTCTGGGATGTGGGGCTGATATATGAGAAAAGTGCCCAGAGTTACTCAATAAAAGAAACCATTATAGATAAAATAGAGGATTATGGGGTATGGTATTTTAGATGGCCCTAGGAGCATATTACCATCCTAGGGATTTTCAAAATGACTGCCAAATTAATTTACTATCGGCCACTGAAAAGTCATGCCTTGGATAGGGGCCCTGGATTAAAATTCAAGGGTATTTTTTTCAGCAGTTTTATCCCTGCTAAGACTTGTACAGATTTCCTACCTAAGAGATTGACCACGTAGGATTAATAGTGACTTTCTAATAACACACTAACAGAGCTTATTTAAGAGGAGTAAGGAGTGTGTGAGTGTGTGTGTGTGTGTGTGTGTGTGTGTGTGTGTGAAGTATGGCTCAATCATTAACACATCCAATTTTGTAGCCAGAAAGCACTTTAGAGATCATCTAATATAATACTCTTGTTTAATACATGAGGAAAATGTAACTACCCATGGAACACTTAAGTTGATGTTTGCTTAAGAGCCTACTATGGGCAAAATGTCATGTATGCACTGGTGAAACAAGGGCTAAAAGGAAACAGTTCCTGAATGTAAAAGTTTCATATTCCAGCACTGAGCATAGTATCAGGTATAGAGAAAGTGCTTCAAAAATGTTAGCTGACTGACTGACTGACATTCTACTGGGGGGGGGGCGGGGCGGGGTAGAGCATGTATGCAGATAAGTAAAGAAAAATTTAATATAGAGTTAAAGAAAGTAATTTCAAGAGGGAAAGCACTCTAAGAATGAGCAAGATGAGGAAAAATCTCCTAGGAGAAGACACATTAACTATGACCAAAAAGAGAAAAACAAAAGCTAAGGATTCTGATTTCTTGTGTAGATTGTAAAGCATTCGTTTATTCACTCATTCATTCATTTAGTAAACATTTCAACTCAAAGCTATGTTTCTAGGCTGATCACGCATTGTTTTACCCGCATGTACTCTGTGCTTCAGCCAAACAGTCCCCTTGCTTTCCCCAGGCACTGCTTTCCATCTGCCATCCCTGCGCCTTTGCAAAGGTTAGTGCCAATACTTGGAAGACTCTCCATCTATCTCCATTCTGTCCCCAACCACCACTTGGAAATTGTAGTCCCCTTAAAAGCTTAGCTCCAGTACTACCTTCTGTATGGGACTTTTCTCAATATACATCTCCCATCCCACCAAACCCCCAATTCCCCAGGTATTACTACCTTCTAGCAGTTACTCTGTATTAATTTGGTGCATATTTTGTGATACTTTCTGGTGTGTGTTGCTTTCCTCCTTTAGAATATAAGCTTTTTGAGGACAAAGATTTTTTCCTTTCTGTCTCAGTATCCCCAGAACCCACCATAGTACCCAGGACCCAGTATGTGCTTCATAAATGCTTGTCAAATGAACTGTTAGGTTCTATGAAATTTGAGCTCTTACTCCATTTCCCCCACTGTAAATTCATTGAGCCACAATTTTCTTTGTCTTTTTTTTTCTTTTTGGAGAGGGAAGGCAGCGCATTTGGGACTAAGTGACTTGCCCAATGTCACATGGCTAGTAAGTGTTAAGTGCCCGAGGCTAGATTTGAACTCAAGTCCCTCTGACTCCAGGGTCAGTGCCGCATGGCTGCCCCTGAGACACAATTTTATCTAAATTTCCCCTTTCTGTGCCTCCATTTCCTTATCTGGATATACATGTAATTCACCAACAAGGATTTGGTATGAATTAATAAATTGTATATTTCCTATTAAATGCTCTAAACTCCTTGAGAGAAAAATAAAAGTTCCACAAAGCTACTCAATGTTACTCACTTTTATCTCTGCCATTCTGGGTTTTATTGTAAATGGTGTCTATTCCATAACTAATTCCCTGATTTTATCCTTTGGGTAATTTAGGAAATTTCATATAGTTTGTAATTGAAAGTCAATTTAAAAATGCTTCAAAAGTTTATAAATTACAATTATGTTTTACATGTCATTACTTTAAAGATGCCACCTTCAATGTTGCTTAACCTCTACAGTGTTCTACAGAGGATAATGCTGTAAAAATGAAATTGCTTTAAAAGAAGAGTCAAATGACAAAATTAAAAAAAAATCTACAGGATAGATTTCTACCTTCTAAAATCTACAAAACCTTTTATTTCAGGAACAGATCTCTTTATTGCTGTTAAATTAACTCAACATTAAAAGCAGATTCTTGTGGTAATAGAGGAAGCGCTGACATCAGTTTAGCTGCTTACCTACCCCCTTTCATTTTGGTTTAGTTTTTGTGATAGAAGAGATTTTTAAAGTATTCTAGTTCAGTGGTGGGGAACCCATGGCCTCAAGGCCACAAGTGACCCCCTAGTACAGCCCTTTGAGTCTAAGTCTCAAAGAACAACTCCTTTTATTAAGAGGATTTGTTTTGTGAAGTTTGGATTCAGTCAAAGGACCACACTTGAGGACCTACAGGGCCACATGTGGCCTGGAGGCATCAGGTTCCCTACTCCTGCTATTCCTTCCCTCCTACCCATTTTAGAGATAAGGGAAGTAAGTCACAGTGGACTAAAGCTACTGAATCTGGGTCAGATACAGCCTCATATGCTACCTTTTCTAAGGCATATTTGAACAAGAATTCTTCCATAATAACTTTGCCAAGTGCTGTCCAACTTCAGTTTGAAGATAAGGAAGAACCCATTGCCTTTGAAAGGAGCAATTCTGAATATTTGAATTTGTTTGAAAAATTTTCTTACATGGAACTCAAATATGCCTCTCTATAACTTGGGCCTGTTGTAGATTTCTAGTTTTGTCTTCTGGAGCTATGAAGAGCTGTCTTCTCTCTCCTCCATTCAACAACCCTTCTAGTAATGGCAAAGGGAAGTAAACAAGCATGTATTAAGGACCTACTATGTTCCAAGGAGGCACTGTGCTGTGTTATCTCATGTTACATGTTATCTCATCTGATCTCACAACAACCCTAGTAGGGTATTATCCCAATTTTAGAGGTCAGGACACTAAACCAAACAGAGGGGTAATGACTTTGCCCATGATCACATAGTTAAGAAGTGTTGGAGATTGAATTTGAACTCAGGTCCTCCTGACTCCAGGTCTAGGGCTCTTTGGACTGCACATGTAGCTGTGAAATCCATGGTAGAGATTATTCTGACTTCATAGCAACATCATTTATAGCTTTTGTCCTTTTGAGGATTCTCTGTTTTGGCTAAACAATTCTGTTTCTTCAAACAGTCATTGTATAAAAGAATCTCAAGATCCTCCATGCTTCTGGTCTCTATTCTTGGGATACTCTTCAGCTTGTCAGAGGCATTGTTAAATTGGAGTGTCCACTTCCTACTAACTGGTCAGGTCAAAGTTACAGAGTTAATTGGGTAGGGCCAGAATAAAGCCCCAGATCTTCTGATTCCAAATCTGGCAAGCTTTCTTCTCACCCTCACTTCCATCATCTAGAAAATGGTGACACTAATATCACCTACTTCACAGGGTTGTTGTGAGGATTAACTGAACAAAAGACTTTGCAAACCCTAAAGCATTTTGTGTATACTAATTATTATCATAATGATCATATTTTGACTCCGCCATGCTTCCTTTCCACTTTGCTCATCAGGGATCTGGAAGGATGTGCCATAAATGATGTCATGGGGTTAATGCAAGACATCCAGAGCCCTGGAATATTTTGTTGTGGATATGAGTAGTTGGACCATTGAATCATTGGATTAGAAATAAATATGAGGGGTTACCTACGTCATGATTCCAAACATCAGGACCATGTGAACAGATGCGAATCTAACCTGTATTTAAAGATTTTGAGAGGGGAGAATACCTGGACCTTTCTAGGGTGCCCATCTTAATGAGGTATTACTTCTAGGTGACCCTACTTCTTCTTGAATATGAAGCATACACCAATGCATCTGACCTCATTAACTTGTTATCTCCTCCCCACCCCCAGTGATACCGAATATTACCTATGGATTTTTGCCCAATCTTTGTGACTCTTGATCGTGCCTTCCCATAAGTTCATTACAAAAGGCCCATTCAATGTACTGGAAATATGCTATCCTTTCTTCTGACATCATGAGGACTGTTCACTCACCATCTTTGACCTATACTAGATAATCAACTCTCTCTTTCCATCCAACATATCCCCAGTGACATTTTTGACATCTGTTCTTCTTTAGAGTTCCTCAGTGGTTATATGTCCACAGTCACCATGGAGCTCTGCAATGTCCTCTTTGTGAAACTCATCTTTATTTCTTCAGGGGCTATTTCATTCCATTTCATTATCATATACCCATTTAAAATATGATGCAGCTTAATCCTATTTCCTTACTCAGGAAGAATGAAGATGGAAGATAATGGTCACCATCCCTTACAAAAGATAGTTTCTAAACTGGCTCTCAACCAAGAGGAAAAATCTCAAATGCCTTAGCTTTCTGTTATAGGCCTCTTCAGACCATTAGTCATTCTCTCCTGAGGTTGCTCTAAAATCACTATGACCCTATTTAGCAGCAAATGTAACAACTCCCAAATAGATTTGCCAGGCTGGTTGCTACTTCAAGTAGATATTAGCATTTCAGCTAATACTGGACTAAGACATGTGAACCTTTTCTAATGGCTGCCAACAATTTAGCTGATGAAGTAATGCCTTGGCTCCATGTTCCATCCTAATAACAAAAGCAATTAAGCTGAACAATAGAATGGTGTTAACACATTTTAGTGATGAGAGAGGAAAGAGAGAAAGAGAGGGATAGGGAGAGAGAGAGGAGAGAGGGAGAGGAAGGGGGAGAGAGAGGGGGGGGAGGGAGAGAGGGAGGAGAGGGGGAGAGGGAGGAGAGGGGGAGAGGGAGAGAGAGAGATGATCTTATTCTTCAAAATAACTGAACTTGCTTGATAACATGTTAGAATAAGAGTAGCGGATAAGATGTTTTGGATAAACTTGAATGGAGAATGGTTGCGATCTTCTGTTGAGTGTTCTTGTCAATTTTTTGGCACATTTGATGGAACAGAATATTGAGTTTGGCCGTCTCTTCCCACACTAATGTTAAATGGCCTCATTAAGTTTGATATTTTTAATCCATAAATTGCTAGCAGCTCACCCGCAGGCTTCCCCAGGCCTTGGAATCTAATTGCTCACAGTGCAAGCCTGGGAGGGGGTCTCAAAGGAATATTCTACTGAGTTCACTAGTACTTGATTGGTTTTTCCAGAACTTCTAGCTTTTAGAGGGGGTGGAAAAAGCATTAAACCCTGACTGGTGTGACAGCTGCAAATGGTACTTATCCCATATCTTTTGAGTTGAATACTATCTTCTCTGCCAGCAAATCACCTAGATTGCCAGTTGTTATCAAGGCCCTGTGTAAATTTCCCCAATTCTAAAACATAACGAGAAGAAATTCAAGAAGAAAAACCACTGAAAATAGAAAAATGGGTACAAAGCCATTTTTTAGGATCAAAGGATTTTTACAGTTGAGAGAGACTTTAGAGGTCATATAGTTTAATCCTCTTACTTTTCAAATGAGGAAACTATAGCTTAATGGTAAAATGACTTGCCCAAGGTCACAAAGCTAAGAAGTTGTTAAGCTAGAAGTTGAGCCCAGAGCTAGCAAAGCTATATCCAATCCTCTTTTTTTGACAATGTAGCCAAAATCAATGCATCATATTTTCCTAAAAATGATTCTAAAGCATGACTTACAGGGGATAATTCTAGAAAATAATTTTTTAAAGAGAAATCAAAACTAAGAGATAAACAAGGGGCGGCTAGGTGGCATAGTGAGTAAGGCGCTGGCCCTGGAGTCAGAAGGACCTGAGTTTGGATCCAGCCTCAGACACTTAACGCACACAGAAACAAAACCTAGCCGTGTGACCTTGGGCAAGTTACTTAACCCCAATTGCCCTCCAAAATGCAAAAAATAAAATAAAATAAAATAAATAAATTATGTGCTAGCATGATTAACAAAATGATTAAGAAAAAGAGTGAACAAAATAAATTTCTTTAAATATTAAAAGGGCTGTCCTTTGGAAGAGGTATTCAGATTATTCTGCTAAGTCACAGCTAGAACCAGGAGCAATTGATGGACCAGTGACTGAATGAAAACCTACTTTTAGGAACTTCCTATGTTCCAGTCCATGGAGACACAAATACAGTCCAATCTGTCCTCAGAGGATTTACACTCTAACTCGGGGAGACAGCACATTTAGGAGAGTCATTAACAATGAAGAGGCTTTTGGTCTGGGGAATCACATGTAGGATGAGTGGAGCTACGGGACAATTAATTGTTGGGCATTTTTGGTGGTATTGATTTTTCATCATTGCTCTTTGATCATCATCATTATTTGAATGAGCATAGCTAGCTATCAATAACAACTCACATTTATGTAGTGTTTAAAGTTTATAAAGTGCTTTACACTTTTTATCTCGGTTGATACTCCCAATGACCCTGTGAGATAAATGCTATTATGTCTGTTTTATAGATCAGGAAATAGGGTGAGGATTTTCTGAGAGTGTCTGAGACACAGTTTGAATTCAGGTCTTCTTGATTCCAAATCCTACATTCTATCAATGTCTATCTGTACTCTGATCTGATTACTATTTCCAGATAAAAAAGATAGAATATGGGACTTTAAGGGTTGGGGTAGAACACATTATGTTATGTAACATGTCCTGCGCAGGTGACATAATGGGTGAAGTGAATTTACATTTTATTCACCAAACAGGATAACTTAGCCCAGACCCAGGGAAGAATTGCTCAGTGGATAGAGTGCTGGGCCTGGAATCAGGAAGAACTGAGTTCAAATTCAGCCTTAGACAAATGCTGGCTGGCTGTATGACCCTGGGACAATCACTTAACTCTGTTTGCCTCAGTTTCCACATCTGTAGAATAAGCTGAAGAAGGAAATGGCAAAACACTGCAGTATCTTTGCCAAGAAAACCCCATAGGGAGTCACAGGGAGTCAGATACAGCTGAACAACAGTAACAACAACAATATTATTTACTTTCCCAGGGAAAGTGAGGCACAGTCTCTGAAGATCTGGTCCACTGGTTCTAGGTGTGGAAAGTCACATGACAAAATGTGGTCAGATTCAGGTTCCATGTTAGGAAAACTTCTTAGTGATTCAAAGTATTCCAAAATAGAATGGACTGCCATGGTTGGACCTCATAGGAGGGATTTGAATATGGTGTTCAAAGTCTGAATTGAGTCATAGACTGTCAAGAATGCAGAAAACAAACCTGATTCCCAGTCATTCTCCAAGAGTCCACTAGAGTTTATTGGGCCCATTTCTAGACCTTTTATTCTCAGGTGGATGGAGGTAATAACCCTCTCCCTAAGGTCCCCCAAAGGGACTTCCTGTCAATGTCTGCTTGTACTCTCCTGAAGGAAGCCATCTGCCTTAGGGTTGGTGGCAGACAGAGAGGAGGAATAGAGAAAATGAGCCTTAGTGACTTGGGATTTCTGAATTCTTCAGTTCCAAACCAAACTCAACCTTTCTTTTTCATGGACTGTTCCTTAGGCCAGTCATGGGGTGTGAAAGTTGAAATGATATGCTTTGGGGGTGCTAGGCACCCCAAAGTGCAAGAATACAGGTTAAGTCTGCTTCAAGAATTCCTCCACTCAAGTCTTCTTTCAGTCAAGATGCAAGGTTTATTGTGTTGCCAGTAGAAGCGGGTGGGATTCTAAGAATTTGCACAATTTAATGGGAATAAGATTGGTATATTTATACAGAAAAAGACCAAGAAAATGAATCCCATCCCCCATCAGAAATACATGAAAAATACCGGTGGGGCAATATATGTATACCTAGACCTTTCTCGTTACCTAGAGAAATAAGAAAGTACGACTCCATATGCAGGCAATGTTTCCTCATCTTTCTGAACCTGTTATTTCCCCTGAGTACAAGTATCATTCAGAGGACTGGGGTCTCTGGAGAAGCAATTTTGGCTGCTATTGAAACTGAGACAGGATGGGAATATCCACTTGATGTATTCTCTTTGAGGCAGTCTTGAACTTGCCATCTCTTTTCCCTTTTTCTCATTAATGGGCCTCCCTCCCCTGCTTGTTATGCTCTAAAATTATACCCCCCTTAATAGTTTATTTATAGCTCTTTAGTTAGCCATTCTGTTTATGAAGGGTCACCTGGTAATTGATTCATTTAGTTCTACTAAACTCTTTTTGATGCTGGGTTGCTAGTCTGTCAATGACACTGTAGTGAGGCGTTAAGAATCCTTGTTTGTGGGAACAGTCCATGTCTCTGAATTTTGGATATGTTGTTAATAAGGAGGGCTGCCACATATGGAATGGTTGAGAAATTTGCTGAAAGCTTTATATACATTAGTTCATGTGATGTCCAAAGCTATGCTGTGAAGTATGCACTATCAGTATATGACTCATTTTATACATGTGGAACCCAAGGTTCAGGGTGACTCAATTACTTGTCCATGGTTACATAGTTACTGAGAATCAGAGGTGGGTTTCGAACACAGACCTTTTGGGCTCCAACTCATGTTCTCTGTCTACTATTTTGTCCTGACGCTCAAATTCTAGGAATTAAGAACAATGCATTTGGATTCTGATGACACAGAATCACATAATATTAGTGATAGATGGGTCCTAAGGTCATGGAATGTTAAACCTGGAGGGACTTCAGAATTTATTTCTTCAAACCCATTGCTTTGAGGGAGGAAAAAGCTGAGGGCTACAGAAGTCACAGGACCAGACTTTGATCGCTGAGCTAATAAAAAACGTCAGGGGGAGGATTCAAACCAAGGTCTTCCTGACTCTAAGACCAAGAGTGTCTCCTCTACCTCATGTGTGTGTTTCCACTATTTATTTTTTTTCACATATACAAGAAACTTTTTGATCCTTTTTCTTAGTATTAAGTATTTTCCCCCAATCTAGAATGCTATATTCTAATATTTAATTTTTCACATGTACAAGAAATGTATATGTGTCTCTTATATTATATATCAACTGAATTTGATGGTATATGTAATATTCCATATGCATAGCCCCTCACCTCTGCAAAGAAAGTGTGAGGTACAAAACTGGCACTATCTTAAAGGCAGTATGCTTGAGATCCTCTCTTGGATAAGAATTTACACACACACACACACACACACACACACACACACACACACACACGAGAGAGAGACCACTTTTTCAGACCTTCACCCTGTTTGTTTCACTAGACTCATTTCAAAGCCTGGCTTGGACTTGGGAAGGTCCAGCCATATAATTTCATTAGACCTTCTGGTTTATAAAGTGCTGTAAATCTGCCCAGTCACTGCTTTTGACAGTTTCTTTTTTTTGCCAGGTGATTAGAAATGAACAGTGACAAGAAAAGGTGACCCTGTGTCTGAAGGGTGGGCCTACAGTTCTGGACACCTGGAGACCAATGATGTTGTTAAATGTGCCAGAGGTGAATTCCTTAAAGGAAATTAAACAAGTGACATGTCTATTTCATAATCTCCATTTAATCTCACGCATCACTGTCTTTATGATAGAATTACAGCAATCTGGGAAATAAGGTATGAATGGACAAGTAGCCAGTGCCATCCTGGGCAGCTATTTTGCATTACAATTTCAGTTGCAAAAGGAAAGTCTGAGAAGTTAAACAGGAAGTAATGTGTGAAGTGGCCTTCCTTAGCTGGGTGGTGGAAAGCATCACCCTTGCCCCCATGACACCCTTCCCTCAGGAGGGCAGATTTCTGAATGGAAGGCAGAAGTACTTGGTGTGAAGATGTATTCAGCAGGATACCAAAGGTATTCTGGAAAGACATATTCAGAGGCTAGTTTCATCATTCTAGCTTCTGAGATGTATTAAAAACAGCTGATGAGGCAGCTAGATGGTACAGTGAGTAGAGCGTTGGCCCTGGAGTCAGAAGGACCTGAGTTTGGATCTGGCCTCAGACACTTAATGCACACACAAACAAAAACCTAGCCGTGTGACCTTGGGCAAGTTACTTAACCCCAATTGCCCTCCAAAAAGAAAAACAAAACAAAACAAAATAAAAAATGGCTGATGTATGTATGTATGGATGTATGGACAGATGGATAGATGGATGGATATCCAATTCTGCTAACATTTATTAAAAGCTTACTTAATGTGGTGTAGGAGACTTGGAGTTAGTCAATCTCAGTTCTGCTCCTTTTAATCTGTGTAGTCTTGGACAAATCACTTAATCTCTCAAGACTCAGTTTCTTCCTCTAAAAGATAAGAAGGTTGGACTGGGTTGTGTCTGAGGTCCTTCTTATTCTGGACTGCTACGACCCTATGATTCTACTGATATGACCTTAGGAATACCACTGAAACTCTCTAGGCCTCATTTTCCTCATTTGTCAAATGAGCACGTTGGACGGATAACTTATGAAGGCCTGACTGCCTTGGACCAGCTAGGTGGCTCAGTGGTCCTAGGGTCAGGAAGACCTAAGTTCAAACATGGCCCCAGATTCCTATTAGCTGTGGGATTCTGGACCAATCATCTAATCTTTTATTTGTTTTTGGTTTCTTCGGCTGTGAAGTGGAGATAAAAATAGCACCTGCTTCCCAGGGTTGTTGTAAGGATCAAATGGGAGAGTGATTGTAAAGTGCTTTAGCAAATAATAGGCACTTAAATGCTTGTTTCCTTCCTTTACATCCTTCCAACTTAAAGGTGTGATGAGGTGATCTTATCTTCAAGATAGGATATAATATGTTTGATAGAAGGAAAGTTTCTGACACTAGCTGTGTGTTTGTGGGCAAGTCCTTTAACCTTTAATGGTCTAGACAATGCTCTGAAAAAAACTGACAAATCTACATCTGCAAAGTGATTTTCCACACTGGGAACTCACTACATTGATTAAATTTTATGTTTGGACCAAAAAGAACACACATCAACAACAAATATATGCATAATGGGAATCCAAAGACAAAATGGAACTGCCTTTGCCCTCGTGGAGCTTAGGAAATCTTGGGTTGAGTTTTGTGCCTTGTTTTTCTCTGTAATGAGGATAATGATTGTACTACCTAGGTCAGTGAGCCTAGTGCTCTTTTGACTATAAGAAGTATTAACTATGTAAATTCCTGTGATTTTTGATGTGTGTATTAGCCAGCTATTGTATTCCTTTTTTTTTCAAAATTATTTTTCTCCTCCTTAGACTTTATTCCAATCTTAATGATCTCTTTGACCATCTATCATATTCTAATAAGACCCAGAGGAGGCTACTATAAGAGGCCCTTCCTCTCGACCTTCTTACTAGTGGCCTTTCTCCTTTCTCTTCTGGATGCTGGTGTCATCTTCAATCTCATGGGAGGGAATCAAGAGTTCTGATCTACTTCAACTCCTGGGACTTCCCTCAACTCCTTCCCAATGGTCATGGATTGACCCCTTGAGCTCTAAGATTTTGCGGGTCACAAATGGCCATGTATACTGCTTAGATGAGTAGAAGTCTCTAAATGTAACCATCCTTGTAACATGGAAGATTGTCTGGGATTGCTACCTTCCTTGTTGCTTTTCCCTAAAGACTCTTGGGCCTTTTCATGAATCCTATCTTTGGACCCTAGCAATCACTGGACTTCATCATGTGCCCTATAGCTGATTCCTTTATGGGTTGTATCCTCAATGTGAAAACCACAAGAGCCCAGATTATCTTGATTTTCTATGTATATTACCAGTGTGTAGTATAATGAGTGGCACATACTGAGGGATCAATGAATGGTTTATCATTCAAGTTTTATGTTTATATCTGGATTCCACAACGGCTATCTTCTTCCTCATTCCTTCAAATTCCCTTCTTCCTCCAAAGAAAATCAAACATAGAAGACAGAAAACCTATGTAAATCCAATATAAGTGAAACAAGGTAATTCTTTGTTTTGGGAGAAAGGTTTGGGTCCTTTCTAGAACCATGAGAATCTCTGATTCACTTCCCACCCTGCTAGAATGGAATGAAAGCCAAGACTTGCCTAATCAAAATCTGGACCAGTCAGGTCACTGAGAATATAGGAAAAGATTGGCAATTTCCCTTTACTACTATATGGTAGACAGGAACTCAGTACTTAGCTTCTGCCCACTGGGAAGGGCTCTTCATTCTAGGGATTATTTGTTTATTGTATTCCTGGAGATTTTGTGTCTTTGAATCATTTAATAAATGAAAATGATTATAGCAAATGAGAATATAGGCATTGGAGATGTGCAGACAAAATGATAACATATAGAATACAATTCAAAAACTATGTTTTAGTGCATGTGGAAGGAGGTTTTACCCACTCTGGGAAAATTGCATTTATTGTTGTGATAAATTGCAAGCAAATACTGTGTTCATTTTTCAACAGGCATAAAGACACATTGCAGAAACACATGATTTTATGGAGAGAAGGTACCTCAGTGACCATCTAGACCAACTCATCTATGGAAAAACAATCCACCTTTCAACATAATGGACCAATGGTTATCCATTTTCTTGAAGGCCTCAGTGGAGGGGAACCAACCACCTCCCCAGGCAGCACATTGGAATTTTAAACAGCTCTAATTGTTAGGAAGTTTTTCAAGGTTTCAAACTTAAATATGCCTCTGGGCAAATTCTCTCTATTACTCCTTTTTAAAGAAGGGTAGAGAAAGATACTTTCCCAGAAAATAGTAATTATTTTACTGGTAGCCACTAGGTAAGGCCTTCACTAAGAGGAAAAGTAAACAAAGACTACATTGGGGAAGTTTGCTGAATTGAATCTGAGAAAGTAATGGAAAAGATTGAATTTGATAAGAAGAATGAAAAGGAAGAAATGATTGAGAAGTAGGAGATCCATTTTGAGATTTTCTTGAGTAGCTCAGTGTGGGATCAAAATGGTGACCTGGGGCTGGCTTTGGTTTGACCAAGGTTTAAATGTAGAATTTCACTCTGGGGTCAAAGAAGCATTCACCCTTTCTCTGAAGACTTGTGTGAGTCTGGCCCCACACCCTCCAGAGGGACTT
>WOXC01003123.1:0-147200 GCA_011680675.1 Gymnobelideus leadbeateri | reverse complement strand
TTTTTCTGTTTCCTTTGCCTTGGCATGTTGCCACTTGATTACCTTACTTTTGGGCTTGTTCCCACACTATGGCTTTAAGGCCAGATAGAGGAATTTTCGTCCCGAACGTGTGGGGGGCAACTTCCGTTTCTGGCAAGCTGTAAACCCACCCACAACTTCCACCCTAGATCACAATCCAGATCCAGGGAGGTTAAAGCAAGAGCGATTACCCCCCAAGACTGATCGCTGGATCTCCCTACGATTTGTAGGCTGGGAGCCGGAAATGCCTCTGAAAACTACACAGTGGCGTGTCTCCTCAGCAGCTTCTAGCCCCCAGGGGAGGGAGCTGACGCATTCCCCAAATGCAGGTCCCAAAGTCCATAGGACACTAACCTCTTACTTTGTCCTAGGCAAGTCTATGTTGATAATTCTGGCATCTCCACAGTTCCTGGTGTTCTGGGGTTCCTCCAGCCGGCTGCTGGCCCTGCCGCCCTGGGGCTAAAACCTCGGCTCACGTGGACCTGGGCTCGGCTCGGTTCCTGCACTCTGCGCGCTGCCGGCTCCCAGACCACTGCGCTGGTCCTTCCTGCAGGGTGCTGGGCTGTCCTCAGCGGGAGGTTAGCTTCTCTGTGTCGTTCTGTGGGTGCTGGGGCTCCAGAAGATTTTCAGAGTCGTTTTTTACATAGTTTGTGGAGAATCTGGGGGCAGAGAGGCTTGGACGAGCTGTTTCTACTCCGCCATCTTGGCTCCGCCCCTCCATCTTTTTCTACAACATGGCATAAGCTGCCTTCCATGTCTGTAATGCCCTCCTCAGTCATTTCTGCCTTTTGGCATGTATAGTTTTCTTCTAATCTTAGTTGATAGGCCTCTTATATGATGCCTTGCCTCATTCTTCAGGATTTTAAGGCCTTCCTTCTAACCACCACAATGTATTTTGTATGTTTTTTTGCATATAATTATAGTATTCTATACATATTTTGCGTATCTTTTATATTTACTTGCATGTGTACATGTTGTCTTTCCAACAGAATGCAAACTTGCTTAGGTCAACGACTGTTTTACTTTTCTCTTTGAATCTCCAGCACCTCTCACAGTAGCTATTCGATGTTATTATTCTTGTTCAGTCATTCTGTTGTGTCTCACTCTTTGTGACCCTCTGGACCATAGCACACCAATACTGTCCATGTGGTTTTCTTGGCAAAGATTCTGGAGTAGTTTGCCATTTCCTTCTCTGGAGGAAAGCAGAGGTTAAGTTACTTACCCAGCGGCAAACAGCCAGTACGTATCTGCAGCTGGGTTTAAATTCAAGTCTTCCTGATTCTAGTTCCAGCACTTTATCCACTGAGCCATCTAGCTACCTATTATTTCATAGTATGTGATTAATTACCTTGGTCTATTGTTTAGTTCATTGTCCTGGTTCTGCCACTAATTCATTGTGTGATTTTTAAAGGATCACAGAATTTTAACAGTACAAGATATCTCAAGAAACATCTATCTTTAATCCTTAATGGAATCCTCACTCTACCAAACCCTATAAGTGGTCACCTCAACTTTCCTTAAATACCTCCCAATACAGTCCATATGCCATTTGGACAGCTGTGGTTGTTACAGTCTTTTTTTCTTTTTTCCTGACATTAAGCCTAAATTGACCATGGTAAGGAAGGTGAATTTTAGTGTGTGTAAAGTGGACTTTTGTTATTATTTCTTAGAGTTCATTTTCCCAAGATCCATAGCCATAACAATCTCTTGTTCCCAGGTGTTAGATATGAGTTCCCATAACTATGGTTCAAAACGTCTCCTCCACACTTGCACAGCATTATATACTGATAAATAATATAAATGTCCGCTGAGACTGGGCAGTGAGATACAGGGATAGGGTGATGTAAGCCTGTGAGGCTATTGCTGGCCATGTGCCTTATTTGTCTTTTGCCCCTATAGAACAGGTCAGCAAATGGGCAACATTAGGGTTGAATGCACAAATGCTATGTGTGCCTTGATTGGCCTGCATCAAGGCTTGGGGGGAATCTTTATTTGCCTCAACTGGTCCCCATTGAGGATTGATGAGATGTAGGAGATGCACCAGTTGTGCCTGTCTCCACTGACCCCATCGAGGCAAAGGGGTAGTTGCCCCCTTTTCTTTCTGGCGCCTATGAGAAGGATGATTAGGGAATGCTATAGGAGTTTGTGCTCCCATTATCAGCATTCCCCCCAAGTCCTCTTCTGAGAAACTAGACTAGAATAAAGTAAGATTATTTCTATACCCCATTGGTTGCATATCTTATTTCCCAGTTTCATGTAAAAACAATTTTTTAACATTTGTTTTTAAAACTTTGACTTCCATATTCTCTCCCTTCTTTCGTCCTCAACCACCCCCATTGAGAAGACAAGTAATTCAATATAGGTTATACCTGTGTAGTTATGCAAAACATTTCCATAGTAGTCATGTTGTGAAATTTTAACTATATTTTCCTCCATCCTATCCTGTCCTCCATTTATTCTATTTTTTCTTCCATATCTTCTCTTATGCAAGCTAAACATCCCCAGCTCCTTCAATTGTTCTTCAAATAACAAAAATTGATGGTCCATCATTATTCTGCTTTTCCTTTTCTGAACAACATCAGCTTACCCAAATGCCTTTTAAACTATAGTACTTCAAACTAAGTACAATACTTGATGTAAGGCATTACTAGGGCAAAAGATAGAAGGACATCAAACTCTTTCCCCTGAATGCCTTGAGTCAGCCCAAGACTGCATTAGCTTTTCAGACTGTCAATTCATGCCAGTGCTTCATATAGATCTTGTAGTCCATAGAAGCATCAGGATCTTATTTAGATAAATCACTGTCTATCCATTCCTTTCCCATCATAAATTTATGAAGCTGATATTTTGAAACCACACATAAATCTTTACATTTATCCTTCTTAAATTTCATCCTATCAGATCCATCCCATTGCTATCCTGCCTAGTGCTTTTTGAGTCTTTCCTCTCAATAAACTTCCTCACTTGTCTTAACTTCAGATTTGATGAACATGCTATTTATGACTTTGTCCAAATCACTGTCAAAAATGTTAAACAGGACAAGATCAAGAACAGATCTCTTCACTGGAGTCACTCTGCTAGAGACTTCCTGCTGAGCTAATATTGAACTTTGTATTACGCCAGTGAAGCATGTCTTAATTCATCTAATTGCCCAATCATCTAGTCCATATCTATCCATATTTTCAACAAAAATAGCATGAGATACTTTGTCAAATGCTGAAATATTAGCAAATTAGATCTTTAGCATTCCTCTGATTAGTAGTTTAGTACAAATTGAGTAACCCTGTCCAAAAAGGAAATAGTTGTTCTGTCATGTCTGACTCTTCATGACCCCTTTTGAGGTTTTCTTGGCAAAGATACTGTAGTGGTTATGTCATTGCTTACTCTAGATCATTTTACAGATGAGAGAACTGGGGCAAACAGGGTTAAGTGACTTGTTAGTAAGAGTCTAAAGTTGGATTTAAACTCAGGTCTTCCTGACTCTAGGCCTGGTGCTCTATCCATTGTGTAACCTTATTAACACTATCAAAAAAAAAAAGAAAAGAAAAGAAAAAAGAAAATAGTATTTGTCATTAATGAGGCTGACTAAATGATGAAGCCATACTCTTTGCTTTTAGTAATTCCTTTGGTGGCTATTCACTAATCCATCTCCTTAATGATACATTCCATAGTTCACTCAGCATAAATAACCTACTCAATGGTTTATAGCTTTCACATTTTACCTTTTCTTTTCTTCTTTTTTGAAAATCTGCATGTGATATTTCCTAGTTTGCTGATACCTCTCTCATCCTCCACGATCTTTTAGATATTACTTACATGACTCAGCAATAACATCTTCCAGTGTTTTTTTTTTATTCCAAAGATATAATTCACCCAATGACTTGAAATAAATGAGAGCAACTAGATACTCTTTTACTATCCTTTATCTTATGTATCATCTCCATAAAAATAGTTTTGTTTTTATTTTGAATCTTTCATTTTCAGGAAGGACTAAGTCATTGTCTTGGGTAGAATAAAAAATCAGAAACAACAAAAATGACTAGTTCTCTCCATCACTCATTGTCTCTGTGTGTCTCTGTCTGTCTCTTTTCAGCTCTTATCTTTGTATCCCTGTAATGGTAATGGAATTTGAAGATCTTCCATAATCCTTGTATTGGCAAGCCAACAGGTACTTAGCACTTAGTTTCAAGTTCATAATTGTGTCAAGTATTAAAACCCAGAACATGTGAATCCCACTGTGATCCCACAAAGAATTTGCTGATGTAGCAGGACTGGGGGGCAGTGAGGAACTAAGCTGAGGCCCAGGCCTGGGAGGGGAGAGATTTTGAGAACAGAACTGGTGGTGGCAGAACTTCTTCTGAGAGCCAGCCAGATCTTCTGCTGAGGACTCTGCTGAGAACTGCCAGAAGCAAGAACTGCTGAGACCCAGAACTGCTAGCAGCTGAACTGCTGGGAGCAAGCAGAGTGGAGGCTGAGCAGCTACTGTGAGTGAGGAAAGGAGGGCCCTTTCTCAAGTGAGTGAGTGAGGAGAGGAGGATATTTGCTTGAGGGACCCTGTTTTATTTTGAAGGCTTGGGAATGTGGGTGTTCATTGAATTAACTATGTGTACCAAACTTTGTGGCTACTGTAATGACTTTGACTTTCTGGTTTTGGGACTCAGCTTTCTGGTATTTGAATAAATGCTCTGGCTCTGTCCTCCATGTGGAGATCCTGTTACATTTTGTGATTCACAATTACACCAGCGTATTAATAGTCACGATGGGGGTTGTGAATATTGCATTGTTGTTACAATCCCCAAGACAACTATATTGCACAGTGGATACAATACTGGGCCTGAAGTTAGAAAAGTATGATTTTAAGTCTGGCCTCAAAAACTTACAGCTGTATGACCCTGGACAAGTCACAGAACCTCTGTTTCAGTTTGCTCAAATGTAAAAAATGGAGATAATAATAGCACCTACCTCACAGGGTGGTGAGCATTAAATGATATAATGTTTTTAAGGCACTTAGAACAGTGACTGGCACACAGTAGGCAGCTTAATAAATGACCGATCCCTTCCTAACTATATTTCCTCTGCTGAAATGGAAAGGTAACTCTGCTGCCCCTGATAACCAACATCAAAGCCCCTATTTTTCCACTCTGACAATAAAATACCCTAACTAGTGAGAATTTTGTCCAATAAAGAATTTCTATCATTGATTTCTCCACCTTTTGAAGATTGTGTCAAGACATTAATAGGTATTTTGTTTTTGGAGATGGAGCTTCCGATTGTGTCTGGATATTTGAAAGCTCTCATCACTAGTCTCTGCCAAATGTGAGGTTTCTTAAGTCCTCATCTACATTTTCTTTTTGTTAAGATTATCTATATTTTACTTTGATTCCAAAATCATTTTTATCTCTCCTGCCATTTATCTTCATCCAAATGTTCTCCACTATGCCCCCCTTTTACTTCTATATTTCTTCCCATGAGTATACCTTCTTAACCTTAGATGCAAGCCATCTCATTTTTACCTATTCTGCTTTTTTGTCTTTTAAATTTATTTATTTTTAGTTTTTGATGTTCAATCCACAAGTTTTTGAGTTCCAAGTTTTCTCTTCTTCCCCCTCCCCCCACCCATGGTGGCATGCAATCTGATGTAGGTTCTAAATATACCTTCATATTAAACATTAGTCAAACTGTAAAGAATTATAACCAATGCAGTGAAGAATATGAATGAAAGAAATCTAAACTAAGCTAAAAAGAGAGAGAGAAAATAGTTTGCTTCAATCGGCATTCAGACGTAGTAATGCTTTCTCTGGATGTGGATAGCCTTTTCCATCATGAGTCTTTTGGAGTTGTCCTATAAACATGCATTGCTGAGAAGAACCCAGTCTATCAGAGTCAGTCACCACAGATACAATGTGTCTCTAATTGTGTACAATTTTCTCCTGGTTCTGATCCCCTCACTCAGCATCAGTTTATATAAATCCCTCCACGTTATTAAGAAATTTTCTGCTCCTCATTTTGTATAGCATAATAGCATTCTATTACATTCATATACCACAACTTGTTTAGCCATTCCACAGTTGAAGGGCATTCCCTTGATTTCCAATTCTTTGCCACCACAAAAAGAGCTGCTATAAATATTTTTTGTACATATGGGTCCACCTCCCACTTGTATGATCTCCTTAGGATACAAACATAGAATTGGTATTGCTGAGACCTTTTTATAGCCCTTTGGGCATAGTTCCAAACTGCTCTCCAGAATGGCTGGATCAATTCACAACTCCACCAACAATGTATTAGTGTTGCAATTTTCCAAATCTTCTCCAGAATTTATCATTTTCCTGTTTTGTCATGTTAGCCAATCTGACCGGTGAGGTGTATAGTACCTAAGAGTTATTTTGATTTATATTTCTCTAATCAATAGTGACTTAGAGCATCTTATATGATTATAGATACCTTTAATTTATTCCTCTGAAAACTGCCTGTTCATATCCTTTGACCATTTATCAATTGGAGAATGACTTGTATTCTTATAATTTTTACTCAATTCTCTGTATATTTTAGAAACGAGGACTTTATCAGAGACACTGGTTGTAAAAAACATTTTCCCCAACATTTTGCAAGCCTCCTAATCTTGGTTACATTGGCTTTGTTTGCACAAACACACACACACAAACTTTTCGATTTATGTAATACAAATAAATCATTTTGCATTTTGTAATACTCTCTATCTCTTGTTTGGTCATCAATTCTTCCCTTTCTCCATAAATCTGACAGGTAAACTATTCCTTGCTCTCCCAGATTGCTTATAGTGTCAGCCTTTATATATAAATCATGAATCCATTCTGACTTTATTTTAGTATGTAGTATAAGGTTTTAGTCTATGCCCAGCTTCTGCCATACTATTTTCCAGTTTTCCTAGCAATTTTATCAAATACTGAGTTCTTTTACCAGAAGCTAGACTCTTTGGGTTTATCCAACAGTAGATTACTATAGTCACTGACTACTGCGTCTTGTGTACTAAATCTATTCCACTGTTCCACCACTCTATTTCTCAGCCAGTACTAAGTAGTTTTGATGACTGCTGCTTTATAATGTAGTTCAAAATTTGGTATAACTAGGCCACCTTTGCTAGCATTTCTTTTCATTAATTCCCTTGATATTCTGGACCATTTGTTCATCCAGATGAATTTTGTTACTATTTTTCCTAGCTCTATAAAATATTTTTTGCTTGTGTGATTGGTATGGCATTAGGTAGGTAAATTAATTTAGGTAAAATTGTCATTTTTATTATATTAGCTCATCCTAATCATGAGCAACTGATGTTTTATTTTTTTCCCAATTATTTGGATCTGACTTTATTTGTGTGAAAAGTGTTTTGTAATTGTGCTCACATAGTTCCTAGGTTTGTTTTGGCAGGTAAATCCCAAATATTTTGTAATGTCTATAGTAACTTTAAATGGAATTTCTCTCTTCTATTTCTTGCTGTTGGGCTTCGTTAGAAATATATAGGAATGCCAAGGATTTAAGTGGGTTTATTTTAAATCCTGAAACGCTGCTGAAATTATTTATTATTTCAAGTAGCTTTTTTACTTGATTATCAAAGTATATCATCAGATCTTCTGCACTATTCTGATTCTTTGAATTAGGCATATACAACCAGATTTATTTTTAAGTCATGAAATTAATCCCTCTAAGCCTCAATACCTAAGAGGTGAAATTTACCTTGTGATATTAGCACCTCTGATCCTCCTTTTTGTTCACTAAATTTTAGACATTATATAAAGATATATGAAACCATGTATTTTACTACTGACTCTTACTGGGATTTTTATCTCCTTTGAATTACTAGATGTATCAACTTCTACTTTCCTTCTTTATATCTACTCTGCATCATATATCTATATGCCTATATAGTTTGACAAGCATGTGTGTGTATGTTTAGCTTTTATTTTAAACTTCTCCAAGCTTTTTATTGTTGCAAATGTTAAGCCTTTTCTCTGTGGGCCAATTTGTTTGTCTTTTACTACTAAAAAACTTTATTGAATTTATCTTCTCAAAAGTATGGGTAATCTTTCCAACCACACAGATTGTAACCTTTCCATCATTTCTCATCCTTTCTATACCTTGTCCACATCTCTCTTAATCCATCCCGAATGGACTGAATCTTGCTTTGGTTGTTGCCTGGCCACCATATAGGTCACCATAGCCAAAAATGTCATCATCTATTGGCCAACTTTCTGGTAATGAGCCTCTTCATACTAAATTAAGTTGGTCCTCCAACAACAGATATCATCTGTCACTGGAGCTATACTCAAATAGGAAAACGAATACAGTATTGACCTCATAGTATTTTTATGAGCACAGAATGAGACGGTATATGAGAACTGATAAAAGCATTATAAGATGAAAATAAACAATTAAAATAATATCATATACTATTGGTACTGTAACTTATTTAAATGGATGAAGACAAGCAGTTAAAAGTGCTATATTAAATTAAGTCTATAGAGAAAAGGAATTGATATTGAAAAATAAAATTTTCAACTGTAATTTTTTTCTTGATTTCATATGGAAGTCGATTAGCTTCTACTCTGGTTATATTTTTAGATGAATTTATGTAGAGTTTGTGATTGCACTTACTGTACTATACATTATAAGTCATGTAGAACTGGTCTGTAACCTTTGGAGATCTACTCAACCCAGCTTTAATTTTCCCCTAGACTCTGAAGTCACTTATCTCTGACAAGTGGTAATATTTTTGTAATTTCCCAAGACTAACAAAAGCCTTTTCAGTTTTTGCCTGACACTGAGCCAGGGTAGATTTTCTCTTATATCCATTACAAGTGAAAAGTGACAAAACTCTTTAAAGGCCTGAAAAATGACAAAGCTAATATCTAAGCAGTATCTAAACAGGATGTTTTATTGATAGGTTTGGTTCCCTGTTTATCTTTTTTTTTTAAGAGACAAAGTTTGATATATTTGAGAGTGGTTGTCTTGCTTTTCAGCTGAAATGTCTTATTACTTAATAGACGATTATTATGAGCAATTCTTTGCTGAATGACTCATTTAACTTCTGAAAGAGAATAAAAGTAAATATAAGAATAAGGATAAGTTTTGTTTTGTTTTGGAAGGTGGTATAGATTTCAAAACCCATAGGTTGTAGGGTATTGAAATTAAGAGAACAATAAAATTTGGTCTTTAAGAGAATCTAAGGTGACTATATTCATCATAATATTAGCTAATAGAAAATTGGCTATTCAGGAGGTGGAGGAGGGGGAAGTGTAGAGATTTTCCTTAACCCGTCCTCTAGAGTAGAGCATGTTAAAAACTTAGGGTCTCTAAGTTTTTCAAGGGACTCAACAAATGGAAATTTCTTCAGCCTACTAAATATATCCATAATTACCCTACTAACATATGTAAATTTCAAAGAGGAAAAAAAAAGTGAGAACCAAACCAACAGTTGATGGTTGAAGGAAATGTTATGTTAGGTAACTTTTTTTCTTTTTACAATGCATAGAATTTAGGAGTTTAAAAGCATTTCTGGAGGAGGATGAAACAACCTATGCCATTTCAGAGTGTTGGAACACCATAAATTCTGATTCACTATATACTTAGGAACATCGATTACTTTAAGTTCACATCAAAAATTTGTCGTCATGCTTTTGCACTGACAATCTCCCTCATCATATATATATATATATATATATATATATATATGTATGTATGTATATATATAATTATGTTATAGCATTATGAATATGCATATATATGTATGTTTATATTATTAAGGAAAATAAAAATGGAAAAACTATACCATACAGTTGAAACAGCTCCAATATGACCTATTAAAAAATTATTGATGCTGAGAAAATAAGATGGATGGAGGGAAGAATGACACTAAATATGGCAATTTATATAGAAATTTATTCAAAGTAAATTTACTACTATAATGAGGAGATGCAAAGAAAATAAAAATCACTACAGAAAACAATTATTTTATATATCAAGATATAGGTCAAGGACAAAACCACTTTAAAATATGAACTTGTTTGTAAGATTTTATAGAGAAAAATAATGTAAAATCTTGAACAGTATCCCTTTATGATATAGCATGAAGCTATGAAAGGGAAAAAATATGGATTTTTTGAGATGAAAATAAACAAATTCTTCCTGGAGCCATTCAAATATGAATCTATGTAAAGTACAAGACATAGAGCAAAGATAAGAAAAATCTGCAGACTTGTACTACTCCTTCCTCCATTAATAATAATAGCTATATCACAGTTGAACTCTAACATCATACTCTTGGATGTACTAAGAGAAGAAGTGCAAATGGTATTAAAGTGCACAAAGATAGGGAAAGTAACTGGATTGGACTAAGTATATGCAGCAGAAACCCCTGCTAGGAGCACAACAAAAGCTTAATCGCTTTCACTCCTCCTTCAAATATCTCTCCACAACAATCCATTCTCTACATCAATAGTTTGGAAACACTTTGTTATCAGGACCCTTAAAATATTTTTTAAACGATTAAAAATTATCAATGACCAAGTGCTTTTGTTTCTGTGGGTTATATTTATCATTGACACTGTATTAGACTTAAAAGATGTTAGTATTTCCATGAAAATAGCTTTGACCTCATATACCCCCTCAAAGGATCTTAGAGACTTCTTACAATACCTCCTCACATATGAGACTCCATTTTCCTTCTCTGTGCCCATGCATCATCTGTCTCCTATGTCTACAATTGTCGCCACTTCTTGTAATGCCTTATTTACTTCAGAACTCTTCTCAGGAACTATATTGTGTATAAAATTTTACCTGTTTCCCCAGATGCTAGTGTAAGTCTCCCCTTTTATTTTTCACTTTGTTTTCTTCTTTTATTCAAATCTTTCTTTTTAAACAAATGCTTTATTAACTTCTGTTTTATATCATTCATTTCTGCCAGATTTTGAGTTACAATCATTTTCCCCCATTATTCCCCTAGCCAACCTCCCAGAATAGCAGTCCCACAAGATATCGCTTCCTCCAATCTGCTCTCTCCCATACCTTCTCCCATACCCCCATCGACTTTTCCATTAGAGGAAGGTGAATCTTTGTGTCCCAATGCCTGCACATCTTAGCTCCAATTTATAAGCAAAAGAGTATTAATAATAGTATTTATATATATTTGAAACATTTAATGTTAAGGCCTCGAATTTCAGATACATTTCCTTCCTCCCTTGTCACCCATTCCCTCTTGGGAGATAAGGAATTCAGTATATGTTGTACATGTCTAGCTATGCAAAATATTATCATAGTAGATATATTGTACAAGGCTGCTTATAATTCCCTCCCACTCATCCCACCCCCCACCTGGTCCATTCCCTACATGATCCTGTCCATCTTCTATAGTGGGTACTTCCAACCTCCCCTCCCCCCAAGGATGCCCTCCCATCCATCATCCCTACTCTCATCCCCCTTCCCCCTATTCTGCTGCAGGTTGAGATATCCCATTTAGTATGTATGTCATTCTCTCCCTGAACCAAATTCAATGTGAATGTGGTTTTGTCTTTTTAGCCTACCTATTCTCCCCCTCCCTTGCAACCACTTCCCCTTGCTTCTTCTACATGGGATAGTTTACCCTACCCTGTCTCTCCCCATCTCCTCTTGCCACTTCCCTCTCTCACCTCATAATTTCATCCCTTGAATATTCTCCCTTCCCACCAAATTCAACCTATACCCTCTATCCATATATAACTGTAACCATATACACACACATTCACATATGTATTCATAAGACCACACACCCTTCTTCCATTATTTTCATAGTGAGAAAGATATCATCAGTCATAGCTATTGCTTTTCCATATAGGAATGTAAATAGTTCAACTTTGATAAGTTCCTTTTGATTTCTTTTCCCTGATTACCTTCTCAGGCATCTCTTCCTTTTTGTGTCTGGATGTCAAATTTTCTATTCAATTCTGGTTTTTTCCTCAAGAATGCTTGAAAGTCCTCTATTCCACTGAATGACCATATTTTCCCCTGAAACAAAATACTCAGTTTTGCTGGGTAGGTGACCCTTGGGTTCATTCCCAGTTCTTTTGCCCTCTGGAATATCATATTCCATGCCCTTCGATCCCTCAGTGTAGAAGCTGCCAGGTCCTGGGCTATTCTGATGGTGTTTCCACAATATTGAAATTGTTTCTTCCTGGCTGCTTGTAGTATTTTCTCCTTGATCTGGGGATTCTGGAACCTGGCTATAATATTCCTGGGAGTTTTCTTTTTGGGATCTTTTTCAGGAGGTGATCTGTGGATTCTTTCAACCTCTATTTTGCCCTTTGGATCTAAAACATCAGGGCAGTTTTCCTTGAGAATTTCTTGAAGGGTGATTTCTAGGTTCTTTCTTTAATCATGGCTTTCGGGTAGTCCAACAATTTTTAAATTGTCTCTCCTGGATCTATTTTCCAGGTCAGTGGTTTTTCCCATGAGATATTTCACATTGCCCTCTAATCTTTTCTTTGTTTGGATCAGCTTAACAGCATCTTGATTTCTCATAAAGTCATTAACTTCTATTTGCTCCAGTCTAACTCGGAAGGAATTAATCTCCTCAGTTAACTTTTGAGATTCTTTTTCCATATGGCAAATTCGACTTTTTCAGGCATTCTTCTCCTCATTGCCCTTTTGGGCCTCCTTTGCCATTTGAGTCAGTCTATTTTTTAAGGTGTTGTTTTCCTCAGTGCCCTATTTCTTCAATTAATAAAGTCAGAATTAAGTGCTTATAAGCAGGAGGAGCAGTCTTCACTATGATATTTCTATGAGGAACTCCTACGGAGGTTTCATGATATGCATTTGCATCTCCAACCATGATGGTAGTTTTCATTACCTCTTCCTTTAGCTTTCTCATACAATCTCTAAGTGAGTACCAGGGTCGGTCTCCACCAGGCCACAGAGTCAGTAGTACATTGCTTTCTGCATCCCTCTGCAACTAAAGCTAACAGATTAGTTCTGTCGAGTCCTCCTCGAACATGGTCATCCCTAAAAGCTTGGTGTAGAAAAGGATTCTGACTGATACTTATGAATTTTAAGCAAATCCTCACAATCCAGTGTTATTCTTCCAGCTCCTTCATCAGTGATTCTTACTATCTAAGACACTAAAGACTCTCCCATTCTTTGGGCAAATCTACTCAATATATCAGTAGTCTCCTCTTGAGTGAAATCTTCAATTATCTCCCTGGACTCTGTTTGGCCCTGGAGGTTCTCCTGTCTTCTTCATATGGGGAGAACTTCTACATTAGAAAACTCCTCATCTAACCTTGTTCCATTCTCCACACACACATTCTCATGGCAGTTGTCGAGGCAACTCTGCCCAGCCTGTACCAAAGCAGCATGCACATTTCTTCTGCTAGGTTTTTGCTTCTTTTTAGCTACATGAACAATAGCTTGTTCCTGGACCACCTGAGTCCCTCCATTTTTTTCTTCTGAATGCTGTGACACAGAAGAATCCTCAGGCAAACCAGCCAACTATTTAGCCATCTGACCTTTTTTCTCCAGCAGCTTATCCTTACTTTTACACATGAGGCAATAACTTGTTAGCAGGACCCAGCCTCTCCTGCACACTCCTGCTAGCTCTTTGCCTGGTTCTATGAATATTTCTGGCAAACATCTTTCCAAATCTCCACGTTCTCCCTCTTTTAGCCTTGGTTCCCAGTTTTCACAGGGCCCTGTACTTTTGGCCCATTTTCTGGCTAGAGAGGAATAAGGCAAATCCTCCCATCGTGGGATAGCCATTTCTCCCTCTAAAGCCCCCCTGCTTCCAAATAGAGGCCTGATATTTTGTGATCCCATCCCCGTCGCCAAGTATATTAACAATGCAATATTCACAATGCCTATGGCAATTATAATAATCTTATGTGGTTATCACAAAATATACCAGGTTTCCTATATGGGGGAAAAAGCTAGAACATTTATTAAAACACCAAATAACTGAGTCCCAAAACCAGAAAGTCAAAGCCATCAGAGTAGTTATGAAATTGGCACATGTAGTTAATATAGTAAACAACCACATTATTAAGCCTTCGAAACAGAACAGGCTACCTTAGGCCCAACAGCTCTGGCCCCCTGAAGTTCTGGTCCCTGGCAGTCCCCAACAAGAGTCCTTAGCAGAAATTCTGGCTGGCTCAAAAAGGGGTTTGTACTTCCACCTCTACTTCGCTGCTACCACTGCTCCACCAGTCACCACCAGAATTCTAGCTTTGCTTCAGCTTCCTCTTGCCCCACCCCTTCCTGCTATGTCAGCACAATGGGGCATGGACCATTTTGAAATCCCATAACACTTACAGGGTGAGCTAATAATTCTGCAGTAAATGTTGATCCCTTCTTCTTAAGTACTTTGGTTTATAATTAAAAGAGATAATGATATTTTTTTAAAGGTAAAACTTTTACCAAGTTTTATTTGAAACAACAAGAAAAAAAGTCAGAAGGACAGGAGGAGATCACAAAAACAATATAACTGAAGCATTTTCCACATTGGTATAAATATCCTTTCACTCTATTGTAAGATAAGGACAGAACAATAAATTTTAAATTTTTATTGGTTGGTATTCAATAAATACGCAGTTGAATGAATGAAAAATTACATTTGTTTTTATTATCAACATTTTTTTTAAAGCAATTGGGGTTAAGTAACTTGCTCAAGGTTACAAGGCTAGTCATTATTTATGCGTGGGTGCTCATTTTTTGAGGCTGGATCTGATCTCGGGTCATCCCAACTCCGAGGCCAGCACTCTTACTCACTGCGCCACCTAGCTGCCCCTTTAGGGCAATTGGGGTTAAGTAACTTGCCCAAGGTTACACGGCTAGGTTTTTGTTTGTATGGATTAAGTGTCGGAGGCCGGCTCCGAACTCAGGTCCTTCTGATTCCAGGGCCGCCACTCTATTCACTGCGCCACCTAGCCGCCCCTATTATCAACATTTTTTAAATAAATACTATGTCCTGGGGATATACCCCCTTTCCTACCTTATACATCTTTTCTTCCTTCACTTTGTGGGATGAGGAGGGAAGAAAACAAACTGTTTCTATTGCATCCTTATAGAATTAGAATAAGTATATGTCAAATTTGTGTTTTAGCATTATATTTTGCAATTATAAATAGATATTTAAAGATTCTTTTCAGAGACATGAAACAACCATTTTGAATTAGCAGAGATATTAAATTACTATCTCATTAAAAAAGAAAAACCTTCACATTTTTCACCTCTTCATAACTTAAACGTTTGGTAATTCTGAAGAGATTTACTAAACGAAGATGCTTCCTGATGTGAATTAGCTCCTAAGACTGGGAGAACCTACAGGGAATTCCAAAATCCCTTGCTTTAAAGTTAATTTAAGTTTATTCTAACATTTATAGCTTAAAATAGACCACTCTCTTACACAGGAAAGTTGTAAAATATTTTTTTTTCTGCAAAGGAAACCTTACTTAGGTCATGAAAAAACAAACAAACAAACAAACCCATATTCAGATTTAAGTTAAAATAAACCAAGCAAGAGTCTATGTGGTGTAGCAGCATTTATCCCTTACACTGAGAGCTCTGGGTTATATGGTGTGGGCATTTTATTAAATTTCTTTTAAGCAAAATTCCAAAATTACTCAACAAAAAGTTAAAGCCATATCTTGTGAATGCTGTTATATTGAAGGCTATTTAACCTAGACCAAGTTAAGTGGTAGGCCACCAATGAATATGCACTACTGTTTTTATCTTTAAAAGGAACTAGATGAGGTGGTCCAAGGGAAAATGGAATAATATATCAAGCCTCAGTGATCCAGAGTACTTGAATATCTGTACAATCTTTCAGGTGATGACCAGCAGTGTTTCCCCCTTTATAATTGTGAACTATGAAGAAATTTGGATTAAATTAAGGATTTGCCTTAATTTCAATGCTTATTCTTTTTCTTCAATATGGGGATCATTTTCCATTTATGCTGCTTAGCTTTTCATGGAGCAATAGATTAAACTTCCGAAAGACACCAGTTCAATGAACGGACCATTTTTCCTTTTGTTTTACTTTTAGTTTAACACTGTGCAAGACTCTGAAGATAGAAATTAAAAAAATGAAACAGTCCCTATCCTCAAAGGCCTTATAAGAGGGGTGTGTGTGTGTGTGTGTGTGTGTGTGTGTGTGTGTGTGTGTGATATAAATTGACTTTTGGGGAATGGAGATCTGGCAGTTGGAAGTGGCCATAAAAATGGCATGAAGGTAAAGAGAACAATTGAGATGAACTTTGAAAGAAATAATATATTGGAAATGTGTAGATGAACAGAGTGTGCATTCCAGGCATGGGGAACAAACAAGGGCAAAACATCAAGACTGAAGATGGAATGTCTCTGTCTAAAGAAATAGAAGTCTGGTTTAATTGTATAATAGTGGAGAAAAGGGAGTGAAGTTGGGAGTATCCATATGCAAAGTTGAATAAATGTGCTAGAATTAAATGTGGAAAGCTACTAACAAACAGTAGGGAGCCACTGGAATTACTGAGAAGGAGACTAACATGGTCAAACTTTCATGTTAGGGAAATCACCTTAATAACTATATGGAAGGTGGATTGGCACAGGGAGAGAAGAGGCAGCGATGTCCATTAGGAGTCTCTTGTATTCCAAGCAAAAAAGATGAGTTCCTGAAATGATGCAGTAGGAGAAGAAGGCAGACATGAGAGATGCTATGAAGTTATAGGTTGGGTTGAATCTCTAGGTGAATAGAAGGACGTGGTGACTTTGACAGAAATAAAGAAGTTTGGAAGATCGATAAGTTTTAGAGTCAAGGGGGTTCTATTCTGACGATATTGACTTTGATGACATCCTTCTAAATGATCTAAATACTTTTTACAATCTAAGTCATTCTTAAATGATATAAATTCTTGATCTCTGTAATAATTACAAACACCACTACCCAACTGTTGCAACTTGAAGTTATGGAAAAAGCAGTGTCTGAAGTCATCTCCACTTTAGAAATCTTGTGATTTTTCTCTCTGGCCCCGGAATCAAGGGCTATATCCAATTAAAAAGGAAAAGATTCAGATTTTATATAAGGGAAACGTTCAGTGAGAAGAGTGATCTTCCTTAGTGCATTTTACTTTCCTTCTCATGCCATCTCCAGACTGATCTCTAGCTTTCTCTGTGAGGAGTCAGTCAAGTCAGTCAATAAACATTTAAGTACCTTCTATGTGCCAGGCTCAGGCTAAGAGTTGAGGATACAAATACAAATAAAAACGAAGACAGTTCTTTCCCTCAAAGATCTTACAAGAGAGGATGATAATAAACCAAAGGAAACTGAAAAAACCAAGGTGGGGGTGGGAGTGGAATAGAGTAGTGAATAGTTATCATCTGTAGTCTAAAACAGTCCCAAAGCATTGTTGGTGGTAAAACAAGGGAAGACAATGTTGAATTTTCCGCTTTATCTTTTCTTTTTATTTATTTTATTCTGAACTTAAGAAATAAAATAAGCATTCCTAGAGCAGAGTAGAATAGAAAAAAGGTTTGTATATGAAGGTGTAAATCTATTCTATATAACTTGCTATAAAGTTTTTAAACATATAAAAAAATTATCGTGTAACTTTCTTTTCTCCCCTTTTCTCTTGCCTCTCCTTCTGTCCCCCTCCCATTGGTTACCATTAGACACAGATATATACATATATGTAAAACCATTCTATACATATTTCTATTTACCTGTTCTTTCTCTGGATGCAGATAGCATCTTCCTTCATATGAACTTTATAGTTAATTTGAGCATTTATAATAGTCAAAATTACTTAATCACTCAAAGTTCTTAAAACAATATTACTGTTACTGTATACAATGTTCTTTTGGTACTTCTCATTTTGCTATTCATTATATTATGCAAATCTATCCATGATGTTTTTTTTTTTCTAAAATCACCAAAATAACTCTGTCAAACCAATAAGAATGCAAGTCATTCCTCAACTGACAAATGGTCAAAAGATATGAAAAACATGGAGGTGGTACATTTCATTTCTTATTCCACGGTAGTATTGCATCATGATCACATATCACAACTTGTTCGGCCATTCCCCAATTCAAATGTGTCCCCACAATTTCTACTTCTTTGCTACCACAAAGAGAGCTGATATGACTATTTGAGAACATATAGTTCCTTTCCCTTTTTCTCCAATCATCTTGGGAAACAGACCTAGTAGTGGCAATGCTGGGTAAAAAGGTATAGGTAGTTTAATAACTCTTTTGGGCATAATTCCAGATAGTTTTCCAAAGTTGTTGTATCAGTTCACTGTTCCACCAACAGGGAATTAGTGTCCCAATTTTGAATATATTCCTCTCCCACTTCCATTTTCTGGAAAATTTTGAGATATGGCTCTCACAAGATAATATCACCCTCCTGGCCACCCTTTCTGGTACTAAGTATATTCTTGATCATTCTCCTCAGCTCACTAGATGAGTCAGGAGAGTTGAAATGCTCCTTGCTCCTTGCTCCTCATCCACTTCCAGTTTCTTTTTCTACTGCCATCACTCAATATCCTCTCCTCCTTTGACGTTTAAGCAATCCTTATTGCTTAAACAATATATTTAAGCAGTCCTATATTGCTTAAATATATATGATGTCCAATAACTCAAAATTTCATTTTTTCTCCCAGGCATTCCTACACTAGTGTAGCACCAATGCCATATTCACAGCATCCATGATAACTATGAATTTACCTGCATGGTGCTTAATCACAAAATATAGCAGACTCTCCACATAGAAGACAGAAGCAAAACGTTTATTCAAACACCATAAAACCAAATCCCAAAACCAGTAAGCCAATTCCATCATAGCAACAAAGAAGTTCAGAAGCCACAACAACACAGAGAGACACAGCATCCTGTAGCCTTTAGCCTTCCCACAAACCAACATAAGCCTAACCGGCAAATACCAACTTTTACTCACAAGCCTGTCTGTCTCCCTCAGAAGTGTGCTCTCCTCCCAACCATATAGCTTAGCTCTGTCTCCCAGCTTCCTATGAGCTCTGCTCCACCCTTCAGCAAACTCCTCTCACCACAGGCTCCATGTGATTACAGTCAGCCTATTAGAGGACAGAGTTATTTTCATAGCAGGGAAGGTGTTCAAATTCTCTTAGGCTTATTAAGGGATAGAGAAGATCTTCAAATTCCCATTACCATTGCAACTAGCTGTTCTTTCCTCTTCTCCCCATCTTGACCCCTGGGTGAACCAATTTAACTATACACTGTCCTCTTCTCTTTAAATTTGCCCCACTTACCACATTGTCAATTGTGTTTTGCCAAACCTCTGCCTTGGATCACTCTCATCATCTCGTGCCTTTGCTCCCAAACACATGATGTTCAATGAAGGTACTAAAATGATTTAACTGTTCTGACTGTGTGCACTAGAAATTTATGTTACATAACCTCAACTGAACTTTCAGTGTTGCTAGGCAATTATACTATACCTTCATTTTCAATTCACTACCCCACTCTTCACAATGGCTTTTCCAAATGTCCTTAGTCCCTTCAAACTTTTCATGGTTTTCTCTCTCCTACTTTCATCTGAGAGCCTTGAAGGTGTAAATTTTTTTAAAAATTGAAACCATTTGCCATGATCTCCTTCTCCTCTCTTCCTTATCTTTCAAATGGATATGTAGGAGACATCTGATATTTAACATTTCTGAAACTGAACTCATTCTCTTTCCCCCTAAATCCTTCACTACCTTTTAACTTTTCTTTGACTCTAGAATGCAACACCATCATTTGTAATGGCAAGCAAAGAAGTAGTTAGCACTTTGTTTCAGCTATTTAATTATTTAGCACTTTGTTTCAGTTCAAGTTTCTTTTAAGCCCTGCCCATGATTACATCAAGTTTTTTTGTTAAGAAACAGAACTTATGAACCCCTGTTGGTGATGCAACAGGAAGGAGTTTAGTGACCATATAAAAGGAGAAGCCCAGGCTTGGAGAGAGAAGAACTGAGAGAGCACTTGTGGTGGTGGATTTTGAGAAGGGAACATTTGTGGTAGTGGTACTCTGTCTCTTCTGTTTGTGTTGATTTTTGTTTGTGATGTGTGTTGAGTTCTTGGACCTTGTTGGTGGGTCTCTGTTGATTTCACAGATAGATAGTGAATTGATGATGGTGCCAGCAATGTGCTTGAATGTTAGTATGGCTCTTTTAAGCTTTGTTGTCCCAGAAACTGAGAAAGAATTGAGGTGGACTAGACACTATGAGCTTCAATATGGAACAGGAACTGGACAAGTAACTGGATGAAGAACTGGACAAGCAGCTGGACAAGGAAATGAGAGCTGCCTGCCCTTGAATCCAGGTGACAGTTGGGTAGAATTGGGCAGGAGCTTGGACCATCAAGACGAACCATTGAATCTGAGAGCCAGCTTTGAGTCAAGATGAAAAGACCTCTCCTTGGGTATTTAATACAAACTGAAGAAGATCATGATTTTCTGTGGCCTAGGGGTGGGAAGACTTTGTACTCTGTACCCTGTACCTCTTCAGGATGATTGAATTAAGGATGATTGGAAACTAATCTCCAATTAAAAAGAAAGAAGAATCTTTGATTGAGAGATTTATACAGTGTGATCTAGGGGTAGAGAACTTTGACTTTTTTACTTTGTGTCCCTTAAAGAGGCCTCCTCCTTTAGAATGATTGATTTAAAGGCTTACTGAATGATTGTATTTTGTGTCCCTTAAGGAGGCTTGCTCACTAAGGATGACTGAGTTAAGAACTTACTGAATGATATCTTTTGCTTAAAACTATGTGGACACTTTGATGAAACTATGTGGACACTTTAGATATAACTTGTTATGAGATAACATTTCGAATGCTGTACTTTGGTTTCTGTCAATGTTTTGTCTTAGTTTATTACTGAATAAATAGAGAGTTCACTATACTATGTAATCAGAATCTTGAAGCTGTTCACAACAGCAGTTCTCTGGAAAGCTGTTCATGTTTGGCTTTATGTCATTCCAGTTCCTTTACATTTCTTGTTATCTGATTCTAATTATAGAAAATATGGAAAATCAACCAATAATATTATGCCTGCTATGTGTCAAGAACTATTCTACATTCTGAGAATACAAATATAATGAATGAAAAAATAACTACTTTCAATGAAATTACTTATAGATTTAGTGTGACAAGCAACCTGCTAAAATCCCATCATATTCCTAGAAATTTTCAACAATTTTCCTCGAATCACACAGTTAAAAAGTTGCTGACATGGTATTCATCTGATCCAAATTAAGTGTCCTTTTTACTGCACTATGATATTTTGGACTATATGACTTTTTGAGCTCCTTTCCCATACTTTTCTTAATCATTAAATTTATCTTGATGAACTTGAACTTCTCAGAGATTTTCCTATATTCAGTTTGCTTCCAGAGAAAGGGGGAAAAAAACAATACCTATCTTTTATATTGACCATTAGTTTGTTTTCATGACTATCAGCCTTTTTTTTTACTTTCCCTTGAGAGTAATCTCCTTGTCCCAGACCCTACCTACCTAATCTTAACATTCTTTTTTTTTTTTTTTTGAGCATTCAGGGTTAAGTGACTTTCCCAGTGTTACACAGCTAGTAAATGTCTAAGTCTGGATTTGAACTCAGGTCCTCCTGACACCAGAGCTTGTGCTCTATCCACTGTACCTCCTAGCTGCCTCATCTTAACATTCTTCTGCTGCCTCTATATATAGTAAATTTTCAGTTCTAAGTGGCATGTGGCACTTGAAATTCTCTCTTTAGATGACTTTTACAATCTTTCTTTGGGTTTTTACAGTTTTTCCTCTTTTTTTATCCCAAGCTGACTGTAACTTTCCAGGGCTTAGCTTTCTTTGTTCCTCTGTCATTTACTTCATTCAGTATTTCATCTTCTTTCAGTTTCCATCGAGAAGCTCAAGGCAAATCTCTATCTCCAACTTCATTATCTCACCTGAACTACATTATATATTCACAACTGCTAAAAGTCATTCAAAAGTCTCAGTGTGTCATTAAATAAATGTCCATAACCTATCCATTCATAAAGAAATCTTATTCTCTTTGTACATCACTCAATTTAAAAATGCTATTTTCTTTCCATATTAATATCACATGTATTCCCATGTCATACATTTATGTTTCTTTTGGGATACATTTTTGAACAACCTCTTCTTCTGGCTTAGTTCCCTTTCAACAAGTACCATTTCTGGGGCTGCCAGGTGGTGCAGTGAGTAAGAGTGCCTGCCCTGGAGTCGGGACAATATGGGATCGGATCTGGCCTCAGAAAATGAGCACCCACACATAAATAATGACAGGCCATGTAACCTTGAGCAAGTTAGTTAAAACCAATTGCTTAGAAAAAGTACCATATCAATATTTTAGGGGAATTCATGGGTGAGTTGATGTATCCTTTAGTCTTATCAGTATGCCTGTGCATTTTTAGAGACTTGTTGATCTAGATAGACTCAGTGGCAAGACTATCCATATGTAACCCCCTGAAATTCTGTATTACTCTGTAGATTTTTTGAGAGTGGACAGGAAGAACTCAGAACTCTTTTGGGGCCAGTTATCTTGTGTCCAGGCCCACTGCTTAACCCAGAAATACCTTCCATGGCCACCATTTTACTGATAGAAAAGAATACATTTTTATGTGATTATTTTCATATAACTGATAGTTTTTCAGATATGCATATCCTTATTAGTTTGAACAAATCATGGATCTCCATAAGGCAGACTTAGAGATATGGACCCCTTGACTTGCAAAATTTTACAGGGATCTCTGGATCAAGCAAGTAGTACAACAACATAAATGATTTTCTAGGATATTTCGGGGAAAGAGCTCTTCAATTATCTTAACGGCACTACTACATATCCAGCTCTGAAACCTTGGAAGCTTATGTGATTGGCTTTGCTACTTACCAAGGTCAGCTCTTCTACTTGTTCAGTGTCCCTATTCCATCCTGTCTCCTCCAGGAGATTATCCCCTCTGTTATCCTCTCTTTCAATTATTTTCAATCTCTCCCTCTCTACTTGCTTATTTCCTACTGACTACAAATACACCTGTTTCTTCCCTTTCCTAAAACAAATTAAAAGTAGCAAAAAACTTTTTTCTTTTGTCCTTGCTATTATTTTATATCCTTTCTGTCCTTTGCAGCTAAAACCCCCAAAATGGATGTCTGCAGTTATCAAAACAGCTTTCTCTTCTTGCTCTTTTCTTACTCCCTTATAAGCTGTCTTCTGACTTTATCATTCCACTGGAATTGATCTCTCCAAAGTTATCAATGATTTCCTACTTGTCACATTTAATAGCCTTTCCTCGATCCTCATTCTCTTTGACTTCTCTGTGGCCTTTACACTGTGGTTGACACTCTGTTCCTTGATACTCCCTTCTCTCTAGGTTTTTATGCCACCATTCTCTTTTGTTTTTCCTTCTATTCATCTGACCACTCCTTTGACTCCTTTGCAGGTTCTGGCTCTATATCAAGTCCTGTACTATCCTCTCAGGGTTCTGTCCTGAGTCCTCTTCTCCCTGTATACTACTTGATGATCTCATCATTAAATCCCATGGATTTAATTACCATCTCTATGCTGATGATTCTCAAATTTACCAATCCTGCTACAATCTCTCTGCTGACTTCCAATCTCACATCTCCGACTATGTTTCAGAAATCTTTAACTAAATATCCAGTAGACATCTTAAACTTAATATGTCCAAAATGTAACTTATTATTTCCCCTTTAAACCATCCTTACCTCCAAACTTCCATATTATTATAGAAGGCAACACTATTTTCCAGTCTCTCAGACTTTCTTCCTAGGAATAATCCTGGATTCTTCATTATATTTTACCTCCCTCTGGCCCCTCCATGTCCCCAATGTTGTTGGGTAAATGCCCAAATACAGGGTTGTATACAGGCCATGCACCAGTCATAAAATGGTCACCACATCCATGTCATGATTTTTACTGGACACATTGTCTGAGTTATGACTTAGTGTCTGTGCTTTGATTTTTTTAAAGCAATTGGGGTTAAATAACTTGTTCAAGGTTACACAGAGCCAGCCATTATTTATGTGTGGGTGTTCATTTTCTGAGGCTGGATCCGATCCCAAGTCATCCCAACAGTGAGGCCAGCACTCTTACTCACTGTGCCACCTAGCCACCCCCTGTGGTTTGATTTTTAACAGGTCACCATGTCCAGGCTTCCACCATTCACAGAGTTTAAGAGTGTAGCTTTCGGGGTGGCTAGGTGGCGCAGTGAGTAGAGCGCTGGCCCCGGAGTCAGAAGGACCTGAGTTCGGGTTCCGGCCTCAGACACTTAACCCACACAAACAAAAAACCTAGCCGTGTGGCCTTGGGCATGTTACTTAACCCCAATTGCCCTCCAAAAAGAAAAAAAAAAAGATTATAGCTTTCACTTCCTAATGTGGCTTATAACTGTCACCAATTAGGACCCCCCACTGACACTATCACCACTCTACTATAGGTTCTTATTACATCATATCTGGATTACTGCAGTGGCCTATTGCTAGGTCAACCAGTCTGAAGTCTCTCCCCACTCCAACCCATCTTCCTTTAAAGCTCTAAAGTGATTTTCTTAAAAGGCAGGTCTGATCATGTCACCTCCATACTCAATAATCTCCAGTAACTTCCTATTACCTCCAGGAGAAAATACAAAATGTTCTCTTTGTATTGAAAGCCCTGAGTAACCTAGTCTTCTCTTAATTTTCAAGTTCTCTTATATCTTACTCCTTGGCACATACTTTTCAACCTAATGGCATTGCCTTCCTATCTATTCCATAAGCAATATACTCCATCTCTAAGCTCCAGGAACTCTCAGGCTGCTCTCCCCATTCCTGAACCTCTCTCTCTCTCTCTCTCTCTCTCTCTCTCTCTCTCTCTCTCTCTCTCTCTCTCTCTCTCTCTCTCTCTCCTGCTCTAACTTCTGACCTCCATGACTTCCTTTAAGTCCCAACTAAAATTTCCCTTCTACAAAAAGCCTTCCCCAACTCTTTTTAGATTCAATACCTTCCCTTTGTTAATTATTTCCTATTTATCCTGTATATGGCATGTTTTGTGTACACTTGTTTGAATGTTTCCCCCCATGGTATTGTAATCTCTTTGAGGGCCGAGGTTGTTTTTTTTTAACCTCGTTTTGCATTCCCAGTGTTTAGCATAATATCTAACACATTGTGAGTATTTAATAAATGTTTACTGATTGATTGATGTGAAAGAATAAAATATACTTAGGATTTTTATTTTACAATATCTTTCATATTTGCCTTATCCATTCTATTTCATGTTGTTCAATCATTCCTTGCCAAAGGCAATCTATTCCCTCTCCCTTCCCCTTTCATGCATGTGGGAATTGATAAACTCAAATGAGTCTTCAGCAAGGCTGCAGTTCAACTGAAAGGTGCTGCCTCATGATTCAGAATCTGCTGTTATTGCTTCTGATATCAGGTCCCCCTCAAGACTAGACACACACACACACACACCATTGTCCTCCCATAGATTAGGATTCAGATTTTGCTAGTAGCACTATTCATGCTTTTTGCATATTCTTTGCAAGCACATATAAGTGAAAAAAATAAGTGTTCATATGTAGTTTGGGCAAATATATTTCTAGAAAAATTAGGCCTCATGATTAAGAAAAAATACTTATTACCATGGATTTGTCAAGTACTTTCTTAGTTGATCTTCCTATCTTCTGATTCCTCCTCTTCCCATCAATTATGTTGCCAAAATATTCTTTCTGATGCATTTCATTCATTTATGCCATGAATATTCATTTGAGCATATACTAGAGAGACAAAGTGTTGTGCTAAGAAATAGTATGTACTGTCTTCAAATGAAGTATAAATTATGCAAAAGAGCTTTCAAGCCATGCTAGCCAATTTTTTTCCTCATTGTTTCCACATCTTAGTGAATGAGTCTTTTAACAGTAGAGACCCCCCCCCCCGCCTCTCTGTATCCCTAGTGCTTAGCAGTGTTTTTTGTTGTATATTAAGCATCTGATAAATGTTTTTCTCATCAATCTGCATACACACCCATTTTTCATTCATTCATCTAATATAGACTTTCTGTTTTGCCACTCACTTGATGTTGGAATTGAATGGATTGGGCAACAGTTGGCCCAGGGCCAAGGATGTTAATTCTGGTGACTCATCTAGTAACATGAAGGAAGCTTTTAAGCACTGATTTCCCACTCATACACTATTTGACCCTCCAACTCTTCCTTGGAAAAGAAAGTTGCAGTAGTCTAGAGATTGACTTTTTCCCTGAGGATAGTGGACAAATGGTCTGATCATAACAAATAGAAATTGAGGACTGCATAATATAGACTGAGAGCGATGAAGACTAAGAAGAGACCTTCAGACTGGAAGAGAGCAATTTTAGCTGAATAATGAGGTCAGAAATCACATGGCAATATGTTTTATTTCTTTTCACAGCATGCAACAGGCATTCAAAAATGATTATTTATTTGAACTTAACAACTGGTATGACAGAGAACTGATATAATAAAAGTGGAATGATTAGAAGAAGAGTAGAAGGGGTTTGATTGCATAATCAATTCATAAATGACATAAGTTTTGTTTTTTGTTTTGTTTTGTTTTGTTTTCCTTCTGTAACTATATGCAGCAATCCTCAGCATCTTGGAAGCAGAAACAAGTAAATCAGATGTTGAAAGTTAACCATGGATGAATATGAACAAGTCAGCAATGTCTGAAGATCATAGACAAAGGTATTCTGGATCAAAGGTTCGCTATATATTAACATGGCAGTCAGGAGTCAAGTTTGGGTATGAAGGCAAGTGAAGTCAAAGCAAAAAAGATAAAATGAAAGAGTAAAAATGAATTATTATGGAAACAAAAATCACAGATTTAGAGCTCTAGTCAAGAACAGTCCTTTGATTTTGTAGATAGGATGGACACTGGGGAATAGAGAACTTAAGTAATGTTCATGATCACTCAGATAATAAAAGGTAAAACCAGGATTTGACCCCAAGTCCTCTGACAAAGAATCTAGAATTTTTCCTTCATTTTATCATAAAAGTGTTACATGATAAATAAGAAAAGCAGGTTACTGTAGGTGACAGAAAGGGATAGGTTAAAAAAGACAAAATTAAATTCATACTCTTAGAAGTGATACAAATCCAAGAGATGGTGTGGATGATGGTGAAATTTTGTTGGTGTGTGACTGAAGTGGAGTACAGAAAGAGATCATTAAAATTGATGAAGTTTATGAATAGTTAAGTCATATTGTTAGGGGATCAGTAAATGTAAATTTTAAAGGCTCTAAGGATGATGAAAGAAATTGTGGGCAGGAGGAAGACCCTGTTTAAATTTAAAGCTAAAATCATTGCAAAAATGCCAAGACTGATCAAGGGGTTGAGAGATAAGTGCAGCAAGAATAAAGGACAGTTTCAATAGAGTATATGACTTTTTCCCAATTTATTTATTTATTTTTATTTTTCAACATTCATTTCCACAAGATTTGGAGTTACAAATTTTCTTCCTGATCTTTCCCCTACCCCCAACCCAAAATAGTGAGCCTACTGAATAACCCTACCCACAAACTATTCCCTCTTATATCCTCCTCCATTCCCCCTAACTTTCTAGTAGGGCAAGATGGATTTCTATACACCAGTGCCTGTATATCTAATTTCCGAATTGCATGTTAAAAAAAAAAACTTATTTTTTAAACATTTATGTTTAAAACTTAGAGTTCCAGATTCTTTCCCTTCTTCCTTCCTCACCTACCCCTACTGGGAAGATAAGCAATTCAATTTAGGTTGCATATGTGTAGTTATGCAAAGCATTTCCATAATAGATATAGTGTAAAAGACTAACTATATTTCCCTCCATTCTATACTGCCTCCCCACTTATTCTGTTTTCTCCTTTGACCCTGTCCCTTTTCAAAAGTGGTTGCATCTAACTACCCTCTCCCTAAATCTGCCCTCCCCTCTATCATCTTCACTCTTATTAACTTCCCCCCTACTTTTCTGTAGGGTAAGATGCCCAATTGAATGTGTATGTTATTAACCCCTTAAGCCAAATTCAATGAGAGTCAGGTTGACCCATTCACTTTCACCTTCCTGCTCTTCCCCTCCATTGTAACAGTTTTCTTTTCCCTCTTTTGTATAAGATAATTTACCCTAATCTATCTGTCCCTTTCTCCTTCCCATATATTCCTCTCTCACCTTAATTCTATTTTTTAGATATCATCCCTTCATATTCAACTCATCCTGTGCCCTCTATGTGTATATTACAAACATATGCAAACACTCATACATATTTTATAGACACATACACCCTTCTATATGTACATATATGTATACACACATATATATTCCCTTCAACTATCCTCATACAGAGAACAGTCTCATGAGATACATTTATCATTTTTTCATGTAGGAATATAAAGAGTTCAACTGTAATAAATTCCCTATAAATTCTTTTTCCTGTTTTCCTTCCCATGCTTTTCTTGCTTCTTGTATTTGGAAGTCAAATTTTCTGTTCAGCTCAGGTTTTTTTCATCAAGAATGCTTGAAAGTCCTCTGTTTCATTGACTGATCATATTTTCCCCTGAAGCATTAAACTCAGTTTTGCTGGGTACGTGATTCTCGGTTTTAGTCCTAGTTCCTTTGACCTCCCGAATATCATATTCCAAGCCCTTCAATGCCTTAATGAAGAAACCACTAGGTTTTGGGTTATCCTAATTGTGTTTCCACAAGTACTCAAATTGTTTCTTCCTGAATGCTTGTGGTATTTTCTCCTTGACCTGGGAATTCTTGAATTTGGCTATAATATTCCTAGTAGTTTTCTTTTGGGGATCTTTTTCGAGAGGTGATTGGTGAATTTTTCAATTTCTATTTTGCCCTCTGTTTTTAGAATATCAGGACAATTTTGCTTGATAATTTCTTGAAAGATGTTGTCTAGGCTCTTTTTTTGATCAAGGCTTTCACATAGTCCAATAATTTTTAAATTATTTCTCCTGCATCCTGGTCTGTGGTTTTTTCCAATGAGATATTTCACATTGCCTTCTATTTTTTCATTTGTTTGGATTTGTTTTATAGTATCTTGATTTCTCATAAAGTCATTAGCTTCCAATTGCTCCAATCTAATTTTGAAGAAATTATTCTCTTCCCTGAATTTTTGAAATTCCTTTTCCATCTGGCAAATTCAGCTTTTTAAATCATTTTTCTCCTTCTTGACTTTTCGGGCTTCTTTTGCCCTTTAATTTATTCTATTTTTAAGATGTTATTTTCTTCAGTGTATTTTTGGTCTCCTTTAGTAGGCTGTTGACTCACTTTTCATGATTTTCTTGCATCATTCTCATTTCTCTTCCCAATTTTTCCTCCACTTCTCTGACATGATTTTCAAACTCCTCCCTGAGCCCCACCACAGCCTGTAACCATTTCTTATGTTTCTTTGAAGCTTTTGATGCAGGAGTTCTGACTTTGTTGTCTTTGTCCTATTCTATACTTTGATTTTTTTCTTCCCCACAAAAGGATTGTATGGTGTTATTGTGCTTCCTCTGCTTGTTCACCTTGCCATTCAATTGTTTCACTTTTGAGCTCTTTGCCATAGTAGAACCCTGCTTACAGAGTGGAGAAAGCTTTGTCCCAAATCACTGGGGTTTCACAGCTGCTAGAACTATTAGGTGGGCACCTTCTCTACAGTCCCCACAAGCTCTGACACACTAGGCATACAACCCAATACCAGCACCCTAGATCCCAATCCAGATGCAAGCAGCTCAAAGCAAGAGCAATTACCCTCTGAATGGTTTCTTGGTCCCCCTACAATATACAGGCCAGGGGCTCTGGAGGTAGCCTTAAGGCAGCAGCTGCAGCCACTGCACCTCCACCCCTTCTTGCCTCAGGGGCAGGGACTGGACCATGCTCTTACTTCATCTGGTTCCAAGAGAGCTCCACACTAACTTTTACTTTCTCTTTGACGTTTATGAGTTGTAGAGTCTGGAAACCGCCACAGCTGTTGGTGATTCACTTTCTGAAGTCTTCTCATGCTGGTTTGTGCTGCTGGTCAGGGCCTCCCTGGGGCTGGAACAGTGTGGCTCATGCTGGGCTGCACATGGCTCCCAGCTCAAGGTGTTAGGACTCTTCCTGTTGGCCTGCCAGCCTACCTTCAAATGGGAGATTCATTTCTCTCTGTCACTTTGTGGGTTCTGTAGCTCTAAAATTTGTTTGGAGTCATCTTTACAGGTATTGGAAGTGGTTGGAGCAGGATCTCATGCCAAGTTTGTGCTTTTACTCTGCCATCTTGGCTCTGCCCTCTGAGTATATGACTTTTTTTATTTTTATTTTTTTTTGCCTTTTGGAGGTCAATTGGGGTTAAGTAACTTGCCCAAGGTCACACGGCTAGGATTTTGTCTGTGTGATGGGGTCTTCTCTACTTCCTGAGGTATTAGTTGGGTCTCTCCCTGAAGTCCCCACACACTCTGACAAGCTGGACACACAACCCAAGACCTCCACCCCAGACCACAATCCAGGCCCAAGGAGGTTAAAGCAAGAGCGATTGCCTCAGACTGATTGCTGGATCCCCCTACAGTTTGCAGGCCAGGAGCTGAAGCTGCAACCGAAGCTGCAAAATGGCAACTTTGCCATGTCTCCTCAGCTGCTTCTCACCACCAGGGGAAGAAGCTGACAGGCTCCCAAATACTCGTCCCAAAGTCAATAGGGCACTGACCTCTCACTTTTTCCTAGGCATCTATGTGTTGATAATTCTGGAATCACCACAGTTGCTGGTGTTCTGGGGTCCCTCCAACCGGCTGCTAGTCTGGCCTACCTGGGGCTAAAACCTCCGACTCACCAGGTCCTGGGCTCGGCTCCCAGAGCACTGTACTGTAGGCTCCCAGAGCGCTGTGCTGGCCACTCCCTGCTGGGCTGCCGGGCTGTCTTCAGTGTGAGGTTAGCTTCTCTGTGTCATTCTGTGTGTTCTGGAGCTCGAGAAGTTGTTCAGAGTCCCACTTTTATATAATTTTGAAGTGGTGTGGGCTAGAGTTCCATGGAAGTGCTGTTTCTACTCTGCCATCTTGGCTGCACCTCCCACCTTAATTCTTGATGTCGAACACTGTGTTGAATTTATGCTCTGCTGCAGTATGTTGAAGAAGGGGCACTGTCTCAAACTTAAAGCTTTTTCATACTGCTGTTTTCACAGTTTGTTCCTGTGTTTTGGAAACTTTAGATGTTTCCAAATTGGTGTGACTTGTGGCAAGGTGTGGTCAGTCTTCTTTTGACTTATATTTTGGTCCTTACCATGGAAGGGCTCTTGATCCCCTGGCATTTCAATAGATACTATTACTCAGGTCTCTGATTCCATGAAAATATAATTGATACTGTTCCTCAGGGCTTCCACTTCCTGTGGACCAAAAATGCTCCTCTCTGCTCTTAAGCTATGACTTAGATGTAGATATAATCAATGAAGTTACCAAATAGTGTCCTGCACTGCAACCATTGCTAGTACAGGGTCCCTTTTTATGACAATTTGTCAGGACTCATTTTCTCTGACTTCAGATCTCCTGAACCTGCTAGTGCTTTTGTCATCACTGGTGGACTAGCCACATGGGCTCCTGACTAGCATTGTCCCCTAATGTCATAGATATATCTTTTTAAACCCCTGTGTTGCCTTGGTCTGGGAGACCATCTCACTCTGACCTTTTCTGTCTCTGCTACTCAAACATTCAATTTGAGGTAACATTTTAAAGTGGTTTGGAGAGAAATGTTGGGACAGTTGAGTGGAGTACTTTCTCTGCTCTGCCATTTTCAAGGCTGAGTATACAGAAAGAGGTAATTTAGGCACATATCTTTCCTTTGAAGTACTGAAGACTAGATTAATGGGATTAAAGAACTAGTAAAATGAGAAGAATGAATTGACATGTTCCTTCCACAAAACTGAAATATATTTGCACTTGCTGTAAACCTCTTCCTCGATTATTCTGGTTAGATGTTGCCTCTTCCATATAATACTTTTTTCTGCCCCTCCCATGATAACTATACATTATCTCTTCTTCTCCACACTTCCTTAGAGCACTTTATATAGACCTTACTTTTCTCCTTCTCATTTGTAGTGTAGTTTATTTGTTTATATGTGAGTACACCCATTAGAGCCTAAGTTCTATGAGGGCAGAGACTATAGTTTCTTCTCATTTGTATTAGCAGCAATTAAAGTGACTTACATATGTTTCATAATTGTTTTTGTACTGAATTTTGTTGAACCAAATAAAATTAATATCTCTTTTACTACCATATTGTAATAGTAATGGAATTTAAGAGATCCCTTTGTATTGCTAAACTATCAGGTACTTAGCACCTAGTTTCAAAGTAAGCCTCTGTAAATAAACAGGAGATATGAAACCCTGTTGCTTACATAACAGAAAGGGGCTGAACAGGGAGGTGCTATACCATATATAAGGAAGAACACAAGCTGGACAGTCAGATCTTCTTGGAATAAGCACTGTGGAGGCAGAGCCGCTGCTGCCAGGGAGAGAGAGAGAGAGAATTTTTCTCATCGAGCATCTTCAGGCTGGGCTACTACTGCTGAACTGAACTGAGAATCGAGGAGAACTGAGATGAGAAATGAGAATTGAGAACGGACACAGAACTCAGGCTTGTGGTAGCAAAACTCGAACTTGTGGTGGCAAGTCTTTCAAGGGCAAGCTGGAGCTATCAAAGACTGAGGAAGCATGACTGTGCTGTTGTGGCTTTGCTAATGTATATGAATGTTATTGTGGCTATGTTAAGCCTTGTCTTCCCAGGAACATTGACTGTGAAGGATTTGAGATGGACTGGAAACTGTGGGCTCCAGTGTGGAGCAGGAACTGCACAGAGAGCTGGACAAGGAACTGGGAGCTATCTCCCTTTGAACCCAGGTGACAGTTTGGTGGATTCAGGTAGGAGCTACCTGCCCCAAGTCAAGAGGAAAAGACCTCTCCAAGGATACTGAGTAGTGACTGGGGAAATTGTGATTTACTTGTGACTGAGGGGTGGATGCTTTTTTTTTTTTTACTTTCCACTACCCCTCAAGTGGGTACTAAGTAGTAACTCCTGAAATTGAAATTTAATTGCACCCTATGGGTGTACTTTGTGTCCCTTAAGGATGATTGAATGATTGAGTTGTTAAATGATTCTACTTTGATCAAAACTATGTGACCAATTTGGTGAAAACTATGTGGCCATTTTAGTGATAAGCTGTTGAGTTGTCACATGGTGAATGCTGTACCTTGATTTTCTGTAAATGTTTTGCTCTGATTTGTTATTGAATAAATAGAGAGTTTGTTATAGTATGTAATCAGAACCTTGAAAGCTGTTCACAGCAGTAGTCCCCTGGAAAGCTGCTTGTGCTTGGCTTTACACATGTGTATTTCTAACACAATATCAATATAGCATTTCTTCTTAATATAAAATCATGGAACATGCTATTTATTTATTTATTTTTTTGCTTTTTGGAGGAGGGAAGGCAGGTCAATTGGGGTTAAGTGACTTGCCCAAGATCACAAGGCTAGTAAATTAAGTGTCTAAGGGCAGATTTGAATTCAGGTCCTCATGACTACAGGGAGGGTGCACTATTCACTGCACCCCTAGCCGGCTCAGAACATAGTATTTTAAATCTGGAACTAGAAGGAACCCAAAGGCCAATCTTTTCATTTGATATATGGGGAAATTGGGACCCAGGGCATTTTAGTAACTTGCCCACCGTATTTTCACTTTTATCGCATTTGTATGATCCAAAAGGAGCGGCTATGTGGTGCAGTTGATATAGTGCCAGGCCTGGAGTCAGGAAGGTTAATCTTTTTTAGTTCAAATCTAGTCTCAGACACCTACTAGCTGTGTGACCCTGGACAAGTCATTTAGCTCTGTTTGCCTCAGGTTCCTCTTATGTAAAATGAACTTAAGAAGAAAATGGAAAACTGCTCCAGTACTTTTGCCAAGAAAACCTCAAATGGAATCATGAAGAAATTGATGTGACTGAAAACAACATAACAACACAACAATTGCATGCTTATGTTTATATTATTTATATCTTTCTCTATCTTATAATGGGTATCCACCATTCCAACTCATGACAAGAGAACTTTGAGTAAAACCTAAAATGATAGTTTTCATATAAAGATATAGGCATATACTTTATGAAATGAGGGAGAGGTCAGGAATAGCACCTTATAAAATTTAATTTTCCTTATAGCTTGTATTTTCTTATCTGTGAACATTTTGTATCTCCTGCCATCTCGCCCTACTATAGAATGTAAATTCCCTGAGGACAGGAACTGTTACCATTTGTATTTCTATCTCTAGTTGAAGCGTACTAGCTGGAAAATAATAAATGTTTACTAAAAACTTGCTAATTTGTGAATAAGCTCTAAAAGTAAAAATCTGCTTCTCATATAGATATGCTTTCCAATACATTATAATGGAACAAAAGGACTCAGTGTCCCTGTCATATTGATTAACCATTTACAGGCCATTTGACAATATATTTTACCACCAAACAAAACCCCAAAAAAACCAAAAAACTGTCAGTGGCACATCTGACCATTCAGCTTCCTGGACTTAGGAGGCAAGAAGGCAATAATAGTAAGATATGTATGTTATTTTCCTACAAAATTTAAATATTTGGTTTTATAAGCTAATTATTCAAAGGATAATAAAGAATTAGTTATCAAATACTTATCTGGAGCTGATTCCTAAAGGTATATTAAATTTAATATCTTCAAAGGATTCAAACTTCCAAGGCATCATTTTCTTTTTAGATCTCATTATTACAGATTTGCAATTCTTCAGTATACCCTACAGCCTAAAGAGTAAAGTGGTTGCTGCTGTTGTTTTTATTGTTGTTGTTCTTGCTGCTGTTGTTGTTATTAAAATGCAATGCAATCTTCAAGAAGAAAGGTAATCCATAGCACTTCAACTCCAACCTAAGTCATGAATTCTATCTAAACACTCCTGAAAATATTTTCATAGCAAATGATTTTTCGAAGGGGGAGTAAGGATTTTATTTAATTAATTTATTTAGTTTTAGTTTACAATATTCAGTTCTACAATCTCTTGAGTTTCAAATTTTCTCCCCCTCTCTCTCCTCCCCACTCACCCCCATAGTGGCAAGCAATCAAATATAGGTTCTACAAATACCTTCATATTAAACACTAGTCAAGATGTGAACAATGAGAAAGAAGGGACAAAAAAAAAAACAAAACTCAAAAAATTGAGAGCAAGTAGTTTGCTTCAATCTGCAGTCAGACTCTATAGTTCTTCCTCTGTATATGGATATCCCATTCCATGATGAGTCTTTTGTAGCTGCACAGGAGATGCTTTTAAATACCTATAGCATATGGGTTTTAGCATTTTCCTGCAACCCTCTGGAGACAGTTAATTCCATTTTTAGCATTTCTAACTATTAAGATTTATTGTTGCTGCTGTATTTCTCAGAATTCAGTCTCCCTATTATTCCTATCCATTGATCTTATTTCTATGCTCTTAAATCAAGCAGAAGTCTAAATTAATTTGAATGGCATTTTACCCCCTTTCCCATCCTCCACATCTGAGGGTATTCTGTGTCTATTTCTCTCTATATCTCACTCTATTTCTGTGTCTAGCTCTATTTACTTCTCCATAATTATCTCTCTCTAGCTTTGGCTCTATCTGTCTATTCTCTTTCTCTTTCTCTCTCTCTCTCTCTCTCTCTCTCTCTCTCTCTCTCTCTCTCTCTTTCTCTATTTTCTCCATCTCTTCTTCACTGCCTTCTCCTCCTTTCCCCCAACCTGTAGTGGCAAACACACTGGCATACTCATGATGGCTGCTAGCACAGGTTCTTAGATCTGCTTTACTAAGAAAGATAGCTGTTTAAGGGGTCAACATTTTTTAAATTATATTCTCTAGTTCAGGGGAAAAGTCAGCACCCTGAACTTCAGTGAAAATACAAACAGAGAAAATATAAGCAGAGAAATAAAGACCATTAGACAGAGCTTCTAACTGTTTGAGAAATTAGGCCAGATCAACAGACAGATCCAAATGTCTGACAAAGGCAATACATACATAGCTACCAGAGAGAGAAGCACCAACATTTGAGTTTTTCAAAGCCAGGGGCTTACTTTACAGCTACCCAGAGTTTCATCTGATCAAATCACAAGAACATCCTTCCAATGAGTGAGCCAAAGCAAAATGCTAACCTCAGAGAATATATACCCTTTTTAGAGCCAGAAAGTGTTACAACCCTCATGACAGTGCCTAATTAGAAATTAACAAAAGGTGTGAAAGCTTTACTACAAGCAAGCCTCCCCTAAGCAAGCTTCCCTTAGTGGGATCCACATGAGGCCTGCTAATGGGACAAAAGATCTTAAATCCCGTTAACATTACACCCTCTTTAGTTGAATAGTTTTACACTGTGCATATATTTATTGCACTTTGAAAATATGATTATGAGGTTACTCTTAGATATTTCATCATAAAGATTGGTCCATTTGTTTAATGGAGAAAAGAAAAACAAACTTGAGTAGTTAATAATGAATATAGAAGCAGCAACAATAATAATAACTAGCATTTATATAGTACTTTAAGGTTTGTAAGTACTTGACATATATTAATTTTATGAGAAGCTTGATCATGAACCATTTTAATAAATATTTTAAATAAAATAGAATTCTCTATCCATCCCGCATATAAAGAAAAAGACAAGTAGAAAATTTAAATCTTCTTCCATACTTCAGTGCATCTCACTGGATACCTTCACTAGCACAAACATCAACCTATCCATCACTTCTTATCTTCTGTGGACCTTTTTCTTCTGTTTTTTTTTTTACTTATGTATATTTTTATCATCATTATCATCATCACCATCATCATTAATATTATCAACAAGCCCAGGCATTTCAATATGCAAACAACAAAAAAATAAGATTTCTATATTTCTAACATTTTCCCACACTACTACATTCCATAGAATCTAGGATCTAAACAAATTAGAAGGTGCAGAGCCAAGATGGAGGAGTAGAAGCAACAACGCAACCAAAGTATTCCGATATTCTCCTCTAAACTATTTTGAAATAACATAACAAATTCATTTCTTGAGGGGCATAACCAACAAGAGTGAGACATTGTTAAGTGCAAGGTAAGATAAAATGTTGGCAATAAAGTTCTGTGACATGAGGGTAGAAGCTGGCCCAGAGCACAAGATACAGAAACAGTAGAGGCCAACCACAGAGACAGTTGTGACAGCCAAGCTTTCAATCCAGAAAGAGTAAAGAGATTGAAAAAATGATAAAAATAGATAACAGGAGATGAAGAGTTGACATTGGTTGCAATATCAGACACTGTTTGACAACTCCATTGATTATATGCAGTTCTTACTCATAGTTCCAGGATGGAGAAGACTCTGTTATGAGGGAGCACAGTTAAAGGGAAGAAAGGAACAATTACATTTGTACTTACAGGGGAGCCAGAGACCTAGTGATAGTTTCATGGCTTAAAGCATTATTAGTGTTTGCATATGAAGGACAGGAGGAGTCCTTCCTGGAATAAAGACCAGAGTAAGGACAAGGAGAGCAGTGATCATACCCATCCTAGAAGTGGTAGCACTGAAAAGTTCAAACCCCCAGAACTACCTTTGAAAGCAACTGTGTGAAAAACCCAGAAGTTCAGAACAATTCAGCTCCACTACCAAGTGGGCAGAGTTGAAATGCAATATGAAGTTCAAAGTCAAGAAATACGTTGGACAAAAAGAAAAAATAAATAAAAAAGAATCTGTGCATAAAAAGATATTATGATGACAGAGAAGATAAAGACAGAAACATAAAAGAGAACATGAAAAGAACTACAAGCAAAACTTGAAAGAAAAACTCTACTTGAGAAGGTAATCAGGGAAATGAAATCAAAAGGAACTTATCAAAGTTGAACTAATTACATTCCTATATGGAAAAACAATAACTGACTGATGAAATCTTTCTCAATATGAAAATAATGGAAGAATGTGTGTAAAAAGAAAAGAAAAAAAAAAGAAAAACACTATTGGATATAAACCCAGTAAGAATTCGTGGAAGAATTAGAGAAAAAAGTTAAGAATGGTAAAGGAAAAATGGGAAAAGAAATGGGAGTGATGCAAGAAAATTATGAAAAGAAAATTAATAGCCTGGCAAAAACAAAGGCTTAAATAATGATGAACAAAATACAGTTTAAAAACAAAGATAGTCAAGTGTTAAATGAAAAACAAATATTCACAGAAGAAAAGAATTCGTTAAAAAAAAAAAAACTGGCCAAATGGGGGGAAAAAAAAGCTAGAAAAGCTCACTGAAAGAAATATATATATATATATATATATATATATATATATATATATATATATATATATATATATTCCTTAAGAATCAGCATGGAGGAAGTGGAGACTAATGACCCCATGAGACATAAAAAAAAACAATAAAACAAAGTCAAAAGAATAAAAAAATGAAAGAAAATGTGAAATATCTAATTGGACAAACAACTGAACTGGAAAATGGATCTAGGAGAGATAAATTAAATAATCATTGGACTAATTAAAAGTCATGATTAAAAAGGTATGTAAATACTATATTTCAAGAAATTATAAAGGAATTTTGCAATGATACTTTAGATACAGAGGATAAAATAGAAATTGACAGACTCCACCAATCACCTGAAAAATCCCAGAATGAAAACTTCTAGGAATACTATAGCCAAATTCAAAAGCTCCCATCTCAAGGAGAAACTATTTCAAGCAGTCAGAAAGAAACCGTTCAGATATGATGGAGCCATTATAAGATTTAGCTGCTTCCACATTAAAGGAACAGAACTCTTGGAATATGATATTCTGGAATACCAAGTTGCAAGGATTAAAACAACAACAACAACAACAACAACAGCAACAATGAAAACTTGCCTGAGGAGGAAATGAATTTTTATTATGCAGAAAATGTATATTTAATGAAATAGGAGACTTTCAAGCATTTATGATGAAAAGATCAGAGATGAACACAAAATTTGATATTCAAAAACAACCTCCCAGGGAAGCATGAAAAATAAACATGAAAGAAAATCTTAAGGGATTTAATAAGGTTATTTTTTTTTACATTCCTGTATGTGAAGATGATGCATGTAACTCCTAAGAACTTTATCATTATTAGGATAGATGATATTGGATGACAGGTCAGAAAAGGAGAATGAGAAGTGCTAGAAGAGAAATGGAAAAGAAGAGACAATATATTTTAGCACTAATGGAGTTGGGAACTGGTCCATCCATTCTAGAGAACAATTTGAAATTATGACCAAAGGGCTGTAAAACTGCATATCGTTTTGCTTTTTGTTTTTTGGGTTTTTTTTGCTTTTTGAAGGGAAATTGGGGTTAAGTAACTTGCCCAAGGTCACACAGCTAGGTTTTTTTGTTTGTGTGTAAGTTAAGTGTCTGAGGCTGGATCTGAACTCAGGTCCTTCTGACTCCAGGGCCAGCTCTCTACTCACTGTGCCACCTAGCCGCCCCCAAACTGCATATCTTTTTACCCAACAGTAGAAGGTTGGTATCCTAAAGAGATCAATGGAAAAGGAAAAGGTTCTATATGTACAAAAATATTTTAACTGCTCTTTTGTGGTGTCAAGGAATTACAAATTAAGGGAATGTTGGGGAATGGCTTAACAAGTTGTGATATATGACTGTCATGAAATACTACTGTGCTATATGAAATGACAAGGATGGTTTCACAAAAAATTCGTTAACACCTATGTGAACTGATGCAGAGTATAGTAAACACAACTAGATCACCATACAAAGTAAAAGGAATGCTATTTTGATGATCAACTATTAAAGACTTAGCTTCTTGTATCAGTACAATAATGCAAGACAATATTTAACGTTTTATTTTGAAAATGCTATTCATCTACAGAGGAAGAACTGATGAACTCTAAGTACAAACTGAAGTATAATTTTTCCCTTTATATTTCTTCCCTTTTTGCAACATACATAACATGAAAATATATTTAGCATGAAAAAAATAAACAAACTGAATTACTCTCTGTTGCCTTTAAACATCTTACCTTTTCTGGTTCCATGGCTTTTCCCCTGGTGTTCTTTATGACTAAAGCCCACGAATCCACTTCCAGCATGAATAATTCTCCTGACTCCCATCAACCAAATTTTCTCTTCTAGGCTCATGTAGCACTTAGTTTATCTCTCTCCCTTTGCACTTATTACATATTATTTTGTATTAGTTATATGCGCAATTCTTTTTTTTTTTTTTTTGGTAGAAGCCCTTTATTAGCAGAATTGCATCTTCAGAAAATTGTGAAGCCATTCACCCGGACCAGGTCTAGTTCCTAACAAAAGGTTGGGCTTTCCCGAACACACAAAAAACCAACAACTGAGAAGTTGCTAACACTTAAATTTACCACCTCCCAACAAGGAACAAAGATGGCTTATTGTCTGAAATAAGCAGGGCGTCAACAGGTTACTCCTCTGACTGTGAGTTTGATAATTGGACACAGTCAGCTGCGCATAATCTGGCTGAGACAGCTCCGGATTAGCAGCACTGGTGGCTTACACTGAAGGCTTGCAAATCTTAAGATCCTCACAACAACCCTGTGAGGTAGGTGCTCTCTTATAACTCCTTAAAACACAAAACAAAACACAGAGAGGTTATTGTGACGGCTTGTTGAAGGCAGGGCTAGAGTTTGGTTCTTTTTGTCAGGAGTAACTTGTTTCATCATGATCTCTGCCTTTTAAGCATAACCTCAAAAGTACAAATGCTACAGAGATGTAGTTAACAGTAATTTAAACTATATCACAACACACCCAAAAGCAAGGATGAAATTCATGAAAACATTTAAGGGCAAGACAATTTCAACGGCTTGTTGGGGCCATTTTTTGGTCTGCATATTGGCAGACGGTTTCTCAAATGGAGGGCAATAGTGGCATTTTCTTCTTATTGGGGACAATAAGGTGACTGAGTGACTGATGAATGAACGGATTGATGATTGGAAGGATGCCATGGTAAAGAGTGGGGAGGTGGTCTTGGTGCTGAATGTCTTTCATTGCGCTGGCCATTCTTTATAATCCGAGCTTGGTCCTTCTCCAGTGTCTTCTTTTTGAATTGTACCTGATCTTATTACCAGTTTTCATTCGAATCCATTGAGGGATAGGACGATTCTGCTATTGTTTCTTGGCCAGGAACCTCTTGATTCTAAATGTTTTATGAGAGGACATGATGATGGGATGACAGCCGAGCTTCCACCACAATGGCTGGACGGGCGAAAAAGCTATATGTGCAATTCTTGCATTGCCCAATTAAGCTTTAAGTAACTTGAGGCAAGAAGGAAGGAATTGAACCAAGCATTTGTTAGTGTAACAGGCTTGGTTTGTGTCTGAGACTGGATTTGAACTCAGGTCTATCTAATTACAAGGATCTCTTATTCATTGTACTACATAACTGCTTCTAAGACATAACCTCATGAGTTCAAGAACCTAGCTTTACCTAAACTTAACATTGACATGTCCCTCCTTTCTGCTTCTATCACCCTCTGACTTTAAGTCAGCACTCATTTTGTAAGCAGCCTAAGTATCTGTGGACTTAGCAAGGGAATAGTTTAAATATATATTTCTATAAAAGTGCTCTTCTGACAAAGTTGCATAATCTATAATCTCACCAAGTTGATTAGTAAATTTGCAAAATTAAATAGGACCTCCTTTTACTTCCTACAACCAAAATACAGTAAAAAGAAAATCATTTCAAAAAGCAGAAAACATGAACACCATGCGGAATCAGGAAATGACTCCAATAGGAGGGAGTAGTTTGCTTTGGATGAGTTTGGGGATTCTAAGAGGAAGAGGGAAGGAAGGTATATGTGAGAGAGGCAAAACTTGAGAACATATCTGGATTTAAAATGGATAAAAGAGAGAGAGAAGAACCATGCATAAATTAAAGGCCAAATGAAAACATGTTGCATTTGAATACTGGCTTTCCTGAGTACAATGTTGTTAAAAGACTTCCAGATTAAGACTCAGCAGATCTGGAATCTATTCTTCAGTCTTTTAAATTTAACTTGGTCAAGTTCATCTCCTTGGCCATCACAGGACTTATTTGTAAAAGGAGAATGGTAGGTTATATTAACTCTCAAATTCTTTCTAGTTCTAGACTAAAGATTCTATGATCTCTTCAAGTTCCTTTCTAAACCAAAAGCTTATGGTCCCATGAACTGAAAAGCTTTAGTCATTACATTTAGTAATTACATCGGAATCATACAAAGTGATTCATGATTTGATTTTTGATCTGCAAGGTCAATCATTGATGAAGATAACTTTTAGGCACAGATTGAACATATCCTCTAGCTTGAGCTCATTCATAAAATTTTGTTGTTGCTGTTCAAAGAAGATTGTATACTAGGAGGCCTAGGAAGCATTGAAGCTGAGTCACAAGTAGGATTCATGGCTGAATTCATTTCAGGCTTGATAACCAATTAAGTTGGTCTTTACAAAATTTTTGAGCTTAGAAAAAAGAACAGTGTGGGGTGAGAGGAGGTTGGAAGTACCCACTATAGAAGAGGGACAGGATCATGTAGGGAATGGACCAGGTGGGGGGTGGGATGAGTGGGAGGGAATTATAAGCAGCCTTGTACAATATATCTACTATGATAATGTTTTGCATAGCTAGACATGTACAACATATACTGAATTACTTATCTCCCAAGAAGGAATGGGTGACAAGGGAGGAAGGAAATGGATCTGAAATTCGAGGTCTTAACATTAAATGTTTCAAATATATATAAATACTATTATTAATACTCTTTTGCTTATAATTGGGAGATAAGATGTGCAGGCATTGGGACACAAAGATTCTCCTTCCTCTAATGGAAAAGTCGATGGGGTATGGGAGAAGGTATGGGAGAGAGCAGATTGGAGGAAGTGATATCTTGTGGGACTACTATTCTGGGAGGTTGGGTAGGGGAATAATGGGGGGAAAATGATTGTAACTCAAAATCTGGCGGAAATGAATGATGTAAAACAGAAGTTAATAAAGCATTTATTAAAAAAAAAAGAACAGTGTTAAATTCTTTATCCTAAATTCATAAAGGTTTTCTTTTTAATGACAGATTCATTATTAGCTTTCAAAAATACTTAAGTGAAAAATTATCAGAACTAAGAGGTTTTTTTTCCATAGCTATGCTCAATTTTCTCAGTTAGACTGAAGTAGCTATGCTTTAATTTGTGCAAAACATACTTTTAATTCATAAGTCGCTCTTAAACAGTAAATTTAAGGGGCAGAGCAAAGATGGCAGAGTAAAAGCACAAACATGGTATGGGCTCCAGCTCCAACCACATCTAATATCTGTAAAAGAAATGACTCTAAACAAAATTTAAAGGTAAAGGACCCTCAAAGTGACAGGGAGAAACAAATCTCCAGATGAAACTATTTGAGCATTGTAGAAACAAAATCAGGATAATACAAGACTTAGCAGCTTCTACATTAAGGGATCAAAGGGCTTGGAATATGATATTCTGGAGGTCCCAGGAGCTAGGACTAAAACCAAAAATCACCTACCCCACAAAGCTAAGTATAATGCTTGAGGGAAAAATTTCATCCAATGAAATAGAGGACTTTCAAGCATTCTAAAAGAAAAAACCTGAGCTGAACAGAAAATTTGACATTCAAATACAAGAAGCAAGAATAGCATGAGAAGGTAAACAGGAAAAGGAAAGCATAAGGAACTTACTAAGGATTAAGTATTTCCATTCCTACATGGAAAAATAATAACTGTAACTCAAAAAACTTTTCTCAATATGAGAATAGCTGAAGGAAATATTTGTGTGTGTGTGTATGCATATATGTGTGGAGGGGTCTGTGTGTGGGTCTGTGTGTGTATACATACATATATGTATATATAGGAGGGTGTATGTGTATATATTTAGTGTATGTGTATATATTTAGTATGTGAGTGTGGGCATATGTATTCTCATGTAAATATAGACAGAGGGCACAGGATGAGTTGAATATGAAGGGACAACATCTAAAAAATAAAATTAAGAAGTGAGAGAGGAATTTATAGGGAGAGGAACAAAAGGAGAGAAAGAATAAGATAAATTATCTCATAAATGAGGCAAGAGAAAAACTGTTACAATGGAGGAGAAGAGCAGAAAGGTGAAAGGGAATGAGACAACCTGATGCTCGTTGAATTTGGCCTAAGCAAGGAATAACATACTCACTCAAACAGGCATCCTACCCTTCAGGAAAATAGGGAGGAAGGGGATAAGAGTGGGGAGCATAGAAGGGAGCACAGATTGAGGAAGAGGATAGTTAGAAGCAAACATTTTTGAAAAGGGATAGAGTTAAAGGAGAAAATAGAATGAATAGGGATCAGGGTAGAATGTAGGCAAATATGGTTTGTCTTTCACAATATAACTACTATGGGAATGGCTAGGTGGCACAGTGAGTAAAAGCGCTGGCCCTGGAGTAGGGAGCACCCATGATTGGTTCTAGCCTCAGATAGTGAATATCCACTCAAAAATAACTGACCATATATATATATGTGTGTGTGTGTGTGTGTGTGTGTGTGTGTGTGTGTGTCTATGTATACATATATATATATATATACACATACATATATATATATATATATATATATATATATATATATATATATATATATACACACATACACACTATGGAAATGGAAATAATTTGGGTAACTACACATGTACAATTTAAGAGTTAATCTAACAAAATATGAAGATTGAAAAATTGGAAGAAAGTATAAAATATCTCACTTGAAAAACAACTGACCTAGAGAACAGATCCAGGAGAGATAACTTAAGAATTATTGGTCTACCGGAAAGCCATGATGAAAAAAGCAACCTGGACAACATCCTCCAAGACATTGTGAAAGAAAACTGTCCTGACTCCTGGAATCAGAAGATAGTTATCGATATAATTCACCGGACTCATCCTGAAAGAGATCCCAAATTGAAAACTCCAAGAAATACAGTAGCCAAATTCCAGAATTACAAGATTAAGGAAAAAATAATGCAAGCAGCCAAAAATAAATGATTCAAATATCATGGAACTACAGTCAGGATCACACAGGACCTAGCAGCTTCTACATTTCAAGATCAGAAGGAGGGGTGCCTAGGTGGCGAATTGAGTAGAGTGCTAGCCCTTGAGTCAGAAGGACCTGAGTTCAGATCCGGCCTCAGAAACTTTACACAAACAAAAAAAAAACCTAGCTGTGTGACCTTGGGCAAGTTACCCAACCCCAATTATTGCCCACCACAAAGCAGAAAAAAAAAAGATCAGAAGGATTGGCATGTGTTATTTCGTAGGGCAAAAGAGCTAGGACTATCACGGATGATGATTTAACCAATAGAGCGATCCGGCAATCAATGTGGGGGGTAATCGCTATTGCTTTAACTACCCTGGATCTGGATTGTGGTCTGGGATGGAGGTCCTGGGGTGTGTGTCCAGTTTGCCAAAGTGGGTGGAGGCTATAGGGATAGCATCCAACTAAGACCTCCGGAAGTTGAGAAGACCCCAACGTTTGGGATGGAAGCTCTCCTGTCTGGTTGCAGAGTCCTACTGTGGCAATAAGCCCAAAAGTCAAGTAATTAAGTGGCAACATGCCTAGGCAACGGAAAGAACATAAACAGAAAAAAATCAACATTAGACTCCTATTTGGGGGTCAAAGAGGATGGAAGCATGGAACAGGAGGAGGACTGGGGGGTGAGAAATCCTGCACCAAAAGCCCCAAATGAAAATACAAGCAAGTTACAGGCCATAGAGGAGCTTAAGAAGGATTTTAAATCCAAATAAGAGAAGTGGAGGAAAAATTGGGAAGAGCAATGAGAAAGATGCAGGAAAAGTATGAGATGAGAATCAAGAGCATGACTGAGGAAAATAACACCTTAAAATTAGACTAACTCAAATGGCAAAAGTGGCTCAAAAAGGCAATGAGGAGAAGAGTGCCTTAAAAAGCCAGATTTGCCAGATGGAAAAAGAATCTCAAAAGCTCACTGTGGAGATTCATTCCTTCAGAATTAGACTGGAGCAAATGGAAGCTAGTGACTTTATGAGAAATCAAGACGCAGTTAAACAGATCCAAGCAATTGAAAGAATAGAAGGCAATGTAAAATATCTCATGGGAAAAACCACTGACCTGGAAAACAGATCCAGGAGGAATAATTTAAAAACCATTGGACTACCTGAAATACATGATCAAAGAGAGAACCTAGAAATCATCCTTCAAGTAATTCTCAAGGAAAATTGCTCTGATGTTTTAGACACAGAAGGTGAAATAGACGTTGAAAGAATCCACAGATCACTTCCTCAAAAAGATCCCAAAAAGAAATCTCCTAGGAATATTATAGCCAGGTTCCAAAAATCCCAGATCAAGGAGAAAATACTACAAGCAGATAGAAAGAAACAATTTCAATATTGTGGACACACAATCAGGATAGCACAGGACCTGGCAGCTTCTATTCTGAGGGATCAAAGGGCATGAAATATGATATTCCCTAGGGCAAAGAACCTGGGATTAAAACCAAGAATTACCTACTTGGCAAAAACTGAGTATCTGTTTTAGGGGAAAATATGGTCATTTAGTGGAATAGAAGACTTTCAAGAATTCTTGAAGAAAAAACCAGAGTTGAATAGAAAATTTGACATCCAGAAAAAAGAAGGAAGAGATACTTGAGAAGGTAAACAGGGAAAAGAAATCAAAAGCAATTTATCAAAGTTGAACTATTTACATTCCTACATGGAAAAACAATAACTATGACTGATGAAACCTTTCTCACTATGAAAATAATTGAAGAAGGGTATATGGGCATATAAATACATATGTAAATGTGTGTATATATGTTTACAGGCATACATGGATAGAGGGCACAGTTCGAATTTGGTGGAAAGGGATAATACTTAAGGGGTGAAGTTAAGAGGTGAGAGAGGAAAGTGGCAAGAGGGGATGGGGAGAGATGGGGGGTGTAAACTATCTCATGTAGAAGAGGCAAGGGGAAGTAGTTGCAGGGAAGGGAAGAACAGGAAGGTTAAAAGACAAAATCATATTCTCATTGAATTGGCTCAGAGAGAGAATGACATACATAATAAATGGCATATCTCACCCTGCAGGAGAATAGCGGGGAGGGGGATAAGAGGGGCAAGCATGGAGAGGGAGGGCATGACGGGGGAGGAGAGATTGGTAGCACCGACTTTTGAAGAGGGACAGGATCAAAGTAGGGAATGGACCAAGTGGGGGATGGGGTGGGTGGGAGGGAAATATAATCAGTCTTTTACAATATATCTACTATGGTAATGTTTTGCATAGGTATACATGTACAACAAATACCAAATTTCTTATCTTCCCAGAGGGCATGGGTGACAAGGGAGGAAGGGAATGGATCTTGAATTCGAAATTTTAAAATTAATTGTTTCAAATATATATAAATACTTTTAAAAAAGCCCAACAAACAAACAAACAAACAAAAAAACACTTAAGGACTAAATGTCTGTCATCCAAGCTAAGCTGGGTCATAATCATGGAAGTTGCAATTGTCTGCTTGTTGACAGAGGGCATGACTGCAAAATTTGAAGATGACACAAAATGTAGAAGCGACCATTAACACATTACAGAATGGAGTTGGCATTAAAAAAAAACTCAAAATATTAGAAAAATGGGTCAAATCTAATAATCTGAAATTAAGTTGGCAGAAATGTAAAAGAACTATAACTAGGCTAAAAAATCCAACTGCACAAATAGAGAATGGAAAACAATATGGAGTGTATGCTGGGCTTACAAGTTTTAGTAGATTAAATCAGTAAAATCAGTAAGAGTCACATGAAACATAATAGGAAAAATGGCTAATTTAGTTTTATTCTGCATGAATGAAATATGACATTATAAATGATATGTACAATAATCCTGATCTACCCTGCCCTTACTAGGTCACATTTGAAATAATGGCATTCTGTGTGACATTATTTAGAGAGGGAAATTAGCTAGGTAGTGATTATTCGGTGTATAATCTTGATGGTAAAGGAACTCAAAATCATATCATAATGAAAATATTAGAGAAATTACATTGAAACCTGATAACTATCCTCAAGTATGTGGAGGGCTGTCACTTAGGAAAGAGATTACGTTGGTAATCATCAAGCGCTCACAGCAGAACCTGAGTTCGGTGCAGTAAACTGGATTTGATTGTGACTCCTCTCTAATGACATTAATATGGCTCATGTTTTGCCCCTTATAGAATAAACTACCTCACATAGAAGAAGCAAGGGGAAGTGGCTGCAGGTGAGGGGAAGAACAGGAAGGCAAAAAGGCAAAACCATATTCTCACTGAATCTGGCTCAGGGAGAGAATGACATACATACTAAATGGGATATCTCACCCTGCTGGAGAGTAGGGGGAAGGGGGATGAAAGGGGGGATGATGGATGGGAGGGCATTCTTGGGGGGAGGGGTGGTTGGAAGTACCCACTATCAAATAGGGACAGGATCAAAGTAGGGAATGGACCAGGTGCTGGGTGGGATGGGTGAGGGAATTATAAGCAGCCTATAATAATAATAATAATAATAATAATAATAATGATATATATATATATATACTATGGCAATGTTTTATATATATTTTTATTTTTTTATTTTTATATGTATATATATACATATATATACATATATATATATATATATATATATATATATATATATATATATACACTATGGTAATGTTTTGCATAGCTATACATGTACAACAAATACTGAATTGCTTATCTTCCCAGTGGGAATAGGTGACAAGGGAGGAAGGGAAGGGATCTGAAATTCGAGGCTTTAAAATTAAATGTTTCAAATATATATATATATGTATATATATATATATATATATATATATATATATATATATACTATTATTAATGCTATTTTGCATGTAATTGGGAGATAAGATTTTCAGGCATTGGGGCACAGAGACTCACCTCACCGTAATGGTAAAGTCGAAGGGGGTATGGGAGAAGACATGGGAGAGAGCAGATTGGATGAGGGAACATCTTGTGGAACTGCTATTCTGGGGCGGTGGGTAGGGGGAAAATGGGGAAAAATTGTAAATCAAAATCTGGTGGACATGAATTGATGTAAACCAGAAATTAATAAAGCATTTGTTAAAATAAAAAAAAATTAAAAAATCTTATTGGACTGATCAACAAAATAGCTTAGAGACAATCTTTCAAGAAATTATCAAGTACAATTGCCCCAGCATTCTAGAGCCAGAAGGCAAAATAGAAATTGAAAGAATTCATCAATCACCTCTTGAAAAAAATCCCAAAATGAAAATGCCTATGAATATTTTAGCAAAATTCCAGAATTCCCAGGTCAAGGAGAAAATATTGCAAGCAGTCAGGGAGAAAAAATTCGAAAATTGTGGAAACACAACCAGGATAACACAAGACCTAGCAGCTTCTACATTAAGTTATCAAAGGCCTTGGAACAAGATATTCCAGAGGTCAAAGGAGCTAGGACTAAAACCAAGAATAACCTACCCAGCAAAACTGTGTATAATGCCTCAGTGGAAAATATGGTCATTCAATGAAATAGAGAATTTTGAAGCATTCTTAATGAAAAAACCAGAGCTGAATAGAAAATTTGACTTTCAATACAAGAAGCAAGAGAAGCATTAGAAGGTAAACAGGAAAAAGAAATCATAAGGATTTTACTGAAGTAGAACCATTTACATTACTACATGGAAAAATGAAAATTGTAACTTATAAAACTTTTCTCAGTATGATGATTCTTGAAGGGAATGTATGTATGTATGTGTGTGTGTATATATATATATATATATATATATATATATATATATATATATATGAGTGTATGTGTGTATAAATATATGTGTGAATATGTGTGTACATGTATACAAAGATAGAGGGCATAGGATGAGTTGAAAGGAAGGGACGATATGTACAAAATAAAATTAAAAGGTGAGAGAGGAATATATTCGAAGAAAGCAAAAGGCAGGGATAGATTAGGGTAAATTATCTCATATAAAAGAGGGAAGAAGGCACTGTTACGATGGAGGGGAATAGCAGGAAGGTGAAAGGGAATGGGTCAATCTTACTCTCATTGAATTTGGCTTAAGGAAGGAATAACACACATATCCAATTGTGCTTCTTACCCTACAGGAAAGCAGGGCAGAAAGGGATGAGAAGGGAGATAATAGAAGGGAGGGCACATTGTGGGAGAGGGTAGTCAGAAGCAAACACTTTTGAAAAGAGACAGAGTCAAAGGAGAAAATAAAATAAGTGGGGAGCAGGATAGGATGCAGGGAAATATAGATAGTCTTTCACAATATAAATACCATGGAAATATTTTGATAACTACACATGTACAATATAAGTTGAATTGCTTTTCTTCCCAGTGGAGGTGAGTGAGAAGGGAAGCAGGGTGTCACTGAAATTCACAGTTTCAAAAAGAAATGTTAAAAAATTGTTTTGTTCTGTTTTCTTTTTGCATGCAACTGGTAAATAAGATATATAGGCACTGGGCTATAGAGATCCATTTTTCCTTACTAGAAATTTAAGTGGGGGGATGGGAGAGGATATAAGAAAGAACAGATTGAGGGAAGGGATATTCAGTAGGCTTGCAATTTTGAGTTAGAGGGTAGGGGAAATATGGAGAGAAAATTTGCAACTCAAATCTTGTGGAAATGAATGTTGAAAACTAAAAATCAATACCTAAGTTGGAAAAAAAGGAAAAAAAAGAAAATTTAATTTGATAGATAATATAATGAATTTTCTAATGTTATTAGCATAGTTTTTTTTGGTGGCAAAAGCTTTTTCCAGTTAGGAATTACATAGTAACTTTCAAAACTTATATGTTTTGTAGAAATTTATAAAATAATATATCTTCTTTGCCTGACTAGAAATGTGAGCATGATGCTATAGTCCTATGAATCTAAGACATATCTTTTTTTCATAAGTTATCACCCACTGTGATAGTAAGCACTCCTTGAGACTAATGACTTTCTACCTTTTTCTATTCAGCAGAAGTCAGCATAGATTTTAGCACACAATAAGTACTTAATAAATCTTTTTTCCCTGGATTTACTTCGACTTCAGCCAGTTTCAGGAGTGGAAGTAAGAAATAATTAAAACTATTTTCATATCCAATATCTTAACTAATTAATATGGGCAAGTGATTTCCCAGGAAGGACTGACTTTCAATTGCTTGGCCAATGGCAGAACTATGGCCTTAAATTGTTATTCTGACAGTAAAGAACAAAAGCCTTTGATGAAGGCCCTTATAGCTTTCTCCCTTGAGATTCTATACATGTATGAGAACTGAGACTCTTAAGGAAAGAAAGAAATAAAACTTCCCATATATCAAGTTGCAAACAATGGAGAAACACATCAATTATGAACATAGTTATGCATAAATGTGTGTCTATGTGTATGTTTTCTAACAAGATTTTTTAAGTCATTTGATTCCCAGATGTGAAAAATGGAACTTAAATCTTCTAAGAAGAAACATATCTATGTATTTCATAAAAAAAGACATAGTAATTAAAATATAAGTGTCAAATGAATTATGGCAGTCGTTTTATAGGCCATATATCATTGGGCAAGATAATCATCCAGGTTTGTCAATGTAACCGTAAGGAACAAGGACATAGAATGGATTTCCTGCATAGATACTACAGTAGATTCATGAACTGAAAGGAAAAAAATAAATAAAATATCCAGTTGTGTAAAAAGTTAAAGGGGGGTTGGAGCCAAGATGGCAGAGTAGAAACAGCTCATCCAAGCCACTCTGCCCCCAGATTCCACCGCAAACTATGTAAAAGGGGACTCTGAACAACTTCTGGAGCCCCAGCACCCACAGAACAACACAGAGAAGCTAACCTCCCGCTGAGGACAGCCCAGCAGCCCTGCAGGAAGGACCAGCACACAGAGCCCAGGGAGCTGAGGTGAGCTGAGCCCAGGTCCGCGTGAGCCGAGATTTTAGCCCCAGGGCGTCAGGGCCAGCAGACACCTGGAGAGACCCCAGAACACCAGCAACTGTGGTGATTCCAGAATTATCAACATAGACATGCCTAGGAAAAAAGTAAGAGGTTAGTGTCCTATGGACTTTGGGACCATTATTTGGGGAATGCGTCGGCTCCCTCCCCTGGGGGCTAGAAGCCACTGAGGAGACACGCCATTTTGTAGTTTTCAGAGGCAGCTCTAAGTCCTGGCCTTCGAATTGTAGGGAGATCCAGCAATCAGTCTTGGGGGGTAATCGCTCTTGCGTTAACCTCCCTGGATCTGCATTGTGATCTAGGGTGGAAGTTGTGGGTGGGTTTACAGCTTGCCAGAAACAGAAGTTGCCCCCCATATGTTCGGGACGAAAATTCCTCTATCTGGCCTTAAAGCCATAGTATGGCAACAAGCCCAAAAGTCAAGTAATTAAGTGGCAACATGCCAAGGCAAAGGAAAAAATTAAACAGAAAAATGCAACCCTAGGCTCCTACTTTGGGGGCAAAGAGGATCAAAGCATAGAACAGGGGGAGGACTGTAAGTCAGAAATCCTTCTCCAAAATACTCAAAGGAAAATATGAGCAGATTACAGGCCATAGAGGACTTTAAGAAGGACTATAAAAATAAAATAAGAGAAGTGGAGGAAAAATTGGGAAGAGAAATGAGAAAGATGCAGGAAAAATAGACTGACTCAAATGGCAAAGGAGGCCCAAAAGGGCAATGAGGAAAAGAATGCCTTAAAAAGTCGAATTTGCCAGATGGAAAAAGAATCTCAAAAGTTCACTGAGGAGATTCATTCCTTCAGAGTTAGACTGGAGCAAATGGAAGCTAATGACTTTATGAGAAATCAAGATGCTGTTAAGCAGATCCAAACAAATGAAAGAGTAGAAGGCAATGTGAAATATCTCATGGGAAAAACCACTGACCTGGAAAATAGATCCAGGAGAGACAATTTAAAAATTATTGGACTACCTGAAAGCCATGATCAAGGAAAGAACCTAGAAATAACCCTTCAAGAAATTCTCAAGGAAAACTGCCCTGATGTTTTAGATCCAGAGGGCAAAATAGAGGTTGAAAGAATCCACAGATCACCTCCTGAAAAAGATCCCAAAAAGAAAACTCCCAGGAATATTATAGCCAGGTTCCAGAATCCCCAGATCAAGGAGAAAATACTCCAAGCAGCCAGGAAGAAACAATTTCAATATTGTGGAAACACAATCAGAAAAGCATAGGATCTGGCAGCTTTTACACTGAGGGGTTGAAGGGCAAGGAATATGATATCCTAGAGGGCAAAAGAGCTGGGAATGAACCCAAGGGCCACCTACCCAGCAAAACTGAGTATTTTGTTTCAGGGAAAAATATGGTCATTCAGTGGAATAGAGGACTTTCAAGCATTCTTGAGGAAAAAACCAGAATTGAATAGAAAATTTGACATCCAGACACAAGAAGCAAGAGATGCCTGAGAAGGTAATCAGGGAAAAGAAATCAAAAGGAACTTATCAAAGTTGAACTATTTACATTCCTATATGGAAAAACCATAACTGTGAGTGATGATATCTTTCTCACTATGAAAATAATGGAAGAAGGGTGTATGGCCACATGAATACATATGTGAATGTGTGTACCTATGTTTACAGTTATATATGGAGAGAGGGCATAGGCTGAATTTGTTGGGAAGGAAGGATACTCAAGGGGTGAAATTTTGAGATGAGAGAGAAAAGTGGCAAGAGGACATGGGGAGAGACAGGGTAGGATAAACTATCTCATGTTGAAGAAGCTAGGGGAAGTGGCTGCATAGGAGGGGAAGAATAGGAAGACAAAAAGGCAAAACCACATTCTCATTGAATTTGGTTCAGGGAGAGAATGACATACATACTAAATGGGATATCTCAACCTGCAGCAGAATAGGGGGAAGGGGGATGAGAGGGGGGATGATGGATGGGAGGGCATTCTTGGGGGGAGGGGAGGTTGAAAGTACCCACTATAGAAGAGGGACAGGCTCAAGTAGGGAATGGACCAGGTGTGGGGTGGGATGGGGGAGGGAATTATGAGCAGCCTTGTACAATATATCTTCTATGGTAACGTTTTGCGTAGCTAGACATGTACAACATATACTGAATTACTTATCTTCCCAGAGGGAATGGGTGACAAGGGAGGAAGGGAATGTTTCTGAAATTAGAGGTCTTAAAATTAAATGTTTCAAATATATATAAATACTATTATTAATACTCTCTCGCTTGTAATGGGGAGATGATATGTGCAGGCATTGGTGCACAGAGACCCACCTTCCTCTAATGGAAAAGTCGAAGGAGGTATGAGAGAAGATATGGGAGAGAGCAAATTGGAGGAAGTGATATCTTGTGGGACTGCTATTCTGGGAGTTCAGGTAGGGGAAAAATGGGGGAAAAATGCAACTCAAAATCTGTCGGAAATGAATGATGTAAAACAGAAGTTAATAAAGCATTTGTTTAAAAAAAAAGAGTAAACCTGTTAAAGACTGGTCTCCCAAACTTCCATTCCCTCCTGTGTGTTATCTGTGAAACAACCAGGATACAAATAAGCAAACAAAAAGACAACCCATGCCCTCAAGAAGCTTACAACCCAGTGGGGGAAGACAGAACAGAAAAAGAACAGGACAGGGAGTGGCATCATATTCCAGGGAGCTGAACACAATCAGAACTGCAGTTGAAAAGCAGAATTCTCTGGAAATTTCAGGTTCCATACCTCTATAAATGAAAGCTTTGGGAGAATTTTAATGCTCAACCCTGCAACCCTCAATGTATTTTTATGAGCCTAATGAAAAATGGATCCCATACTATTATGCACCTTCTTGAATCAACATGTAATCTGAGATAGCTACAATCATAAATGGAACACACACAGAAAGTTCCAACATTACTTGCTATTATTTTAATTTCGGGGAATATTTCAAAGAACATGTTCATTCTTTTTGCAAAAATTCAAAGTATAGATATTGAACTAACTTCTACATAACAAGTATAATTATCAAGATAGTTTTTTTACATTCTAAAAGGCCAACGATGATTATTCATAAGAATGTAATATCATGATAATGCTTACACATTGTTAATATAAGTAGCTTAAGAATACATCAATGTGCAATATGAATCATGCTCCTATTTTTTTAATAAACTACTTTTAGCTAATAAACAAGGGAATTGAAAATAAAAAAATAAACGTGCTGAATATAAACTGAATCAATGATAACAGGTTTGTATAGACACAAATTATATCTACATACCTCAGGTAATTATAGACTTATTATAATTACTTGTCTTAGAGGAATTAGAACTCTACTGGTATCAAAATAACATAGCTCAATATTTAGTTGATATTAAACTCCTGCTTCTGATTGTTTATCAGATAGCCCACTGACATTCTTTGAAGGTCAGAATTTGGTCAATTAAAATATTGTCAGTTCGGCGGCTAGGTGGCGCAGTGAGTAAGCATGCGGGCCTCGGAGTTGGGATGACCCGAGATCAAATCAGGCCTCAGAAAATGAGCACAGACACATAAATAATGACTAGCCGTGTAACCTTGAGCAAGTTACTTAACCCCAACTCCTTAAAACTAACTAACTAAATAAATAAATAGATAGCTAGCTAGCTAGCTAGCTAGCTAGCTAGCTAGATAGATAGATAGATAGATAGATAGATAGATAGATAGATAGATAAGATATTGTCACTTAATTTTCCTAAACGTTTCCCAAAGATCTCTGCAGTAAGAGAAAGGGTTCCAATGCTTTATGCTGCTTACATCTATCACATTAAACTACTTAAAGATCATTTCAATCTTTGAATAAAATAACTTAGCTAACTTCCAGTTTGTTCTGTTTCTTGGAGCATTCCTGAGTACACAACTGATGAAAAAAAAAGAAGAGTCCTAGCAGCTTAGTTTTCTCCTTTGAATTTGGAAGAACACAGTAAGATCTCAGATGCAAGTAGAAAAGGAGACTCTCAGGGCAGAGCCAAGATGTCGGAAAGGAAGCAGTAACCTCGCTGAGCTCCTTGGTCACTAAGTCTCAAAGGGTGAATCTGAGCGGATTCTGGAGTGACAGAGCCCACTGGAAGACAGAGCATGGCAGAGTCCAGCCCAGGAGGTTGCCCAGTGTGCCCGAACAGGATGAGCACAGAGCTTGTGGGGTCTGCACAGCTCAGACCTAAAAGCAGACAAGCAGACTACACCAGAGAGAGAAAAAGCCCCAGCCTGCAGACTTACCAAAGACTACCTGCAATCATCTCGTGGAGGAAAAGGATCATTAGAGCCAGGTAGGAGAGTCGGGGCCCCAGTGGAGAGAGTGGCTTCTCTGCCTGCATTCAGCCCCCAACCTAGAAGTTTGGAAACTGCCTGACTGTTTAATACAGGGGCTGGAATGGCAAAGTAAATTCTAGCTGCTCTGATCCTCCCATCCCTCCTTCATGAAGCAGAAAACCCAAAGATAAGTCTCCCACACAGATTGAAATCCCAAGTTAATGGAAATAGCCCCAGGCTTGAGATTCTCCAAGAAGGGGTGTAACTGAGACAGCCAGGAGTCTGAAGAGAAGAGAGGGAGGGGTCCCAACAAGCTCCACCTCACTTGACCAACAAAAGCCTACTTATACCCAGGGGTGTAGAGGCAGAAATCTGAAGTGGTCAGACTCACCATCACCTACACATCTACATTCCTCACTGATTTCCCTGAATTAGCCATAAACTAGCCACCCAGAAGTATTCAAAGTCAAGGATCAGGCCCTAAACTCATAGTCTGAGAAACTTAGAAACAGGAAGGCACAATGGAAAGGAAGGAAGCTGAAAAGGAGAAGGGGAAGGCAAGAAAGTCTATTCCAGCCAACTATGTAGGGGAAGAACAACTAAATACACAGGACAATATAGACTCTCTACCCACACCTGAGACCACAGAAGGAAACATGATCTGGTCTCAAGCCCAAATAGCATTCCTGGAGGAGCTTAAGAAAAATTTTAAAGACCAAATCAGGGAAGTAGTGACCAACTTGGAAAAAAGTCTCGTGAAGAAAACAAATCCTTAAAAAGTAAAATTAGTGAAGTAGTTGGAGAAAATACCTTCCTAAAAAGGAACTTCAAAAACTCACTGAAGACCATAATTTACTAAAAATTAGATACAATCAAACTGAAACTCAGAACTCTATGATGCAGCAGGAGTCAATCGAAAAAAACAAGATGATCGAAAAATTGCAAGAAAATGTAAAATATCTCACTGGAAAAATAACTGACCTAGAGAACAGATCCAGGAGAGACAACCTAAGAATTATTGGTCTACCAGAAAGCCATGATGAGAAAAGCAGTCTAGACAACATCCTCCAAGAGATTGTCAAAGAAAACTGTCCTGAGGTCCTGGAATCAGAAGATAAAATAGCTATTGATAGAATTCACCATACTCCTCCTGAAAGAGATCCCAAACTGAAAACTCCAAGAAATATAGTAGCCAAATTCTAGAATTATAAGATTAAAGAAAAAATTCTACAAGCAGCCAAAAAGAAACAATTCAAATATCGAGGAACTACAGTTAGGATCACACAGGACCTAGCAGCCTCTACATTAAAAGAGCGGAGGGACTGGAATTTGATATTTCATAGGGCAAGAGAGCTAGGACTACAACCAAGGATTAACAACCCGGCAAAACTGAGCATAATCTTTCAGGCAAGGAGATGGACGTTTAATGAAGTAAGGGACTTCCAGACTTTCCTAATGAAAAAGCCAGAGCTCAATGGAAAATTTGATTTCCAATTACAAGACTCCAGAAACAATGGGATAGCCACAGGGTAAAGGTAAGAGGTTGGAGCAAAATTTATTATGCCTCAGCTAAAGTAAAAAACAAAAAAGCAGGGGTAGCAATACTTATCTCAGATGAAGCAAAATCAAAAATAGATCTAATTAAAAGAAATAAGGAAGGAAACTATATCCTACTAAAAGGCACCATCGAGAATGAAGCAATATCACTACTTAATATATATGCACCAAGTGGTATAGCATCCAAATTCCTAGAGGAGAAGTTAAAGGAATTAGAGGAAGAAATAGATAGCAAAACTATATTAGTGGGGGACCTAAATCCCCCCTTTCTGAACTCAATAAATCTAACCTCAAAATAAACAAGAAAGAAGTTAAGGAAATGAATAGAATCTTAGAGAGACTAGATATGATGGATCTCTGGAGAAAACTGAATGGGGATAAAAAGGAATTTACTTTCTTCTCAGCAGTGCATGGAACATACTCAAAAATAGACCATGTACTAGGGCATAAAAACCTCACAATCCAGTGCAAAAAGGCAGAAATATTAAATGCATCATTCTCAGATCATGATGAAATAAAAAGTATATGCCATAAAGGGCAAGGGAAAGATAGACTAAAAACTAATTGGAAATTAAACAATTTAATCCTAAAGAATGGATGGGTCAAAGAAGAAATTATAGAAACAATCAATAATTTCATTCAAGAGAATGATAATAATGAGACAACATACCAAAATTTGTGGGATGCACTAAAGGCAGTTCTCAGGGGAAGTTTTTTATCCCTGAGTGCATACTTAATTAAAGCAGAGAGAAGGGAGGACAATGAACTGGAAATGCAACTGAAAAATCTAGAAAAAGAACAAATTGAAAATCCCCAGTTTAGTAGTAAATTAGAAATGTTGAAAACCAAAGGTGAGATTAATAAAATTGAAATTAAGAAAACTATTGAATTAGTAAATAAAACTAAGAGCTGGTTTTATGAAAAAATCAACAAAATCGATAGTCCCTTAGTCAATATTATAAAAAAAAGAAAGAAGAAAACCAAATTTTGAGTATCAAAAAAAAAAGGGTGAATCTACCTCTAATGAAGAGGAAATCAAAAAAATAATGAGGAATTATTTTTCCCAATTGTATGCATATTAATATGACAATCTTAGTCAAATGGATGAATATTTACAAAATCACAAGTTGCCCAGATTAACTGAAGAGGAATTGAATTCCCTAAATAATCCCCTCTCAGAAAAAGAAATCAAACAAGCCATCAATGAACTCCCTAGGAAAAGAACTCCAGGGCCAGATGGGTTCACTAGTGAATTCTATCAAACATTTAAGATCAATTGATTCCAATACTCTACAAACTATTTGGGAAAATTATTGAAGAAGGAGTCATACCAAATTCTTTCTATGACATAAATATAGTGCTGATTCCTAAATCAGGAAGAAATAAGACAGAGAAAATTATAGACCAATTTCCCTCATGAATTTATACACAAAAATTCTAAATAAAATGTTAGCCAAAAGACGCCAACAAGTTATCATAAAAACAATACACTTTGATCAGGTAGAATTCATTCCAGGAATGCAAGGATGGTTTAATATTAGGAAAACCATCAGTATAATTGAGCACGTCAACAATAAAACTAGCAGAAACCACATGATCATCTCAATAGATGCAGAAAAGGCTTTTGACAAAGTACAACATCCATTCCTTTTAAAAACACGAGAAAGTATAGGAATAAATGGAGCCTTCCTTAAAATAGCTGCTGGCATCTATTTAAAACCATCAGCAAGTATTATATGCAATGGGGATAAACTAGAAGCCTTTCCAATAAGATCAGGAGTGAAACAAGGGTGTCCATTATCACCGCTCTTATTCAATATGGTACTAGAAGTGTGATCAGTAGCCATTAGAGAAGAAAAAGAAATCAAAGGAATCAAATTAGGCAAAGAAGTGACCAAGCTATCACTCTTTTCAGATGATATGATGATATACTTAGAGAATCCTAGAGAATCAAGTAAAAAACTACTTGAGACAATAAATAAATTTGCAAAGTTGCAGGATATAAAATAAACCCACATAAATCCTCAGCATTCCTGTACATCTCTAATGAAACTCAATAGCCAGAGATAGAAAGAGAAATCCCATTTAAAGTCACTGTAGACATTATAAAATATTTGGGATTCTACTTGCCAAAGCAAACCCAGAATCTACATGATCACAACTACAAAACACTTCTCACACAAATAAAATCAGATCTAAATAGTTGGAAAAAATATCAATTGCTCATGGCTGGGTCGAGCTAATATAATAAAAATGACAGTTTTACCCAAACTAAACTATATATTTAGTGCCATACCAATCAATTTACCAAAAAACTACGTTGTAGAGTTAGACAAAATAATAACAAAATTTATTTGGAAAAACAAACGGTCCAGAATATCAAGGGAATTAATGAAAAGAAATGCTAGGGAAGGTGGACTAGCTATGCCAGATCTTAATCTGTATTATACAGCAGCAGTCATCAAAACTGCTTGGTACTGGCAGAGGTGTAGAGTAGTGGATCAATGGAATAGATTAGGCGCAGGAGACCCAGCAGTTAATGAATATAGTAATCTATTGTTCGATAAACCCAAAGACCCCAGTTTTTGGGATAAGAATGCACTGTTTGACAAAAACTGCTGGGAAAACTGGAATACAGTATGGCAGAAAGTGGGCATAGATAACTATCTAACACCATATACCAAAATCAAGTCTAAATGGGTGCATGATCTTGGTGTAAAGGATGATTCTGTACGCAATTTGAGAAAGCAAGGAATAGTTTACCTGACAGACTTGTGGAGAGGGGAAGATTTTAGGACCAAACAAGAATTAGAGTGCATTATAAATTGCAAAATAGATAATTTTGATTACATTAAATTGAAAAGCTTCTGTACAAAAAAGCCAATGTAACCAAGATCAAGAGGGAGGTGGGAAATTAGGAAAGAATTTTTACAACTTGTATCTCTGATAAAGGACTCATTTCTAAAATTTATATATAATTAAACCAAATCTATATGAATACAAGTCACTCCCCAATTGATAAATGGTCAAAGGATATGAACAGGCAGTTTTCAGAGAAAAAAATTAAAGATATCTATAAGCATATGAAGAAATGCTCTAAATCACTATTAATTAGAGAAATGGAAATCAAAACAACTCTGAGATACCACATCCCTCCAGTCAGGTTGTCTAAGATGACAAAACAAGAAAATGACAAATGCTGGAGAGGATGTGGACAAATTGGAACACTAATATATTGCTGGTGGAGTTGTGAACTTATCCAACCATTCTGGAGGCCAATCTGGAATTATGCCCAAAGGATTATAAATAATTTCATACCCTTTGACCCGGCCATACCACTTCTAGGGTTATATCCCAAAGAGATCATAGAAGTGGGAGGAAGACCCATATGTACAAAAATATTTTTAGCAGCCCTTTTTGTGGTTGCAAAGAATTGGAAACTAAAGGGGTGCCCACCAATTGGGGAATGGCTAAACAAGTTGTGGTATATGAATGTAATGGAATTTTATTGTGCTATAAGAAAGAGGAGGTGATGGATTTCACAATTACCTGGAGATACTTATACAAACTGATGCTGAGCGAGAAGAGTAGAATCAGAAGAAATTTGTATACAATCACAGACACACCATATCTGTGTTGACCAACTATGACAGACTGGCCTCTTTTCAGCAATGCAGTGATATAAGTCAATCCCGAAAGAATCAAGAAAGTGAGAAAAGCGCCATCCAGAGATATAACTAGAAAGAACTGAGCCTGAATCCTGATGGAAGCAAACTAAATGATCTTTTTTCTTTTCATTGTTTGTTTTTTTTTTCTTCCTTACCATCTTCCTTACCATCTTTCATCCCACCTAGTACAATACCCCTTTGTAATTGGAATAATGTCTAATATGAATGCATTTGCAGATCTTATACTGGCTGTTGTGGGGGGAGGGGAGAGGGAAGGAAAGGAAATTTGAAAATCAAGGAACTATGGAATTGAATCTTGTTAACTGAAACTAAACTAATAAATTAATTTTTAAAAAAAGAAAGAAAGAAAAGGAGCCTCTCTAATCTCATCTATAATAGCAGCTGCCATAGCCAAATTCATTCCAGAAAACCACCTGAATCTGGTTCTCTTGTCCTACGATCCTGAGCTAAGGGCCAACAAAACAAAAACCTTGTTTGTAGGCACACACACACACACACACACACACACACACACACACACACACACGGTTATTTTGACATGGGCTGCAAAAAGAGAGGTAGAATCTATAGCAGGGAAAAAAAGGAAAGTTTTCGTTCCACTATACTGTATTCAGACCATCTTTAAACTATTCTCTTCATTTCAATGACTATATTTCAGGAAAGACAATGACAGGCAGAAAAATTCCCAGAGAACAGTGACAGTGGTGCTCAGTGATCTGGAAAATAAAGGTCATGATAACTATCTCCAATAATTTGAAGATACATAGAATAAACATTAGACTTTTTGTTCTTGGTCCCACAGCAGGGAACCAGAAGCAATGGGAAAGAAGCTGCAGGCAGCCAGATTTAGGTTCACTGGAAGGAAAATTTTCCTAACAATTCCAGTGGTACAAAATAGCAAAGGGGTGCCTCGGTAAGCAGTAGGATCCCTCTCACTAAAGTTTTTGAAGTGATTTTTAGATAATCACTTGTTGAGAAGGCACAAGTCATGCCTTGTTCAGGTACAAGTTGGAATAGATGGTCTTTGGAGTCACTTCCAGCTCTGAGAGTAAGTGAAATACAGATTCACACATCTATAGATGGATTGATACAAGGACATACTGAAGAGCATCTACTGAGCAATTCCCTGTCTCAAACAAGTCCATTCCACTTCAGGGAAAAATGTCCAGAATGGACTAGAACTCAGAGATCTCCGTTCATTTGCAACTTCAGATCCTTTTAGACTTTGTGACCTCAGTCAGGTTACATAAACTCTATTTGTTTCAGTTTTCTTGTTTGAAAAGTGGGGATAATAAGAACACCTCCCAGAGTGTTGTGAGGATATTAATTGTAAAGCATTGCACATAAAACTGGATAGACATCAAAGAACTTATGTCTCTGACAAGAAGTCAGAATTTGAATAAAAAGCATATACTTTTTGTAAAGGATATTTTTAAACAAAACAAAACAAAACAACTTTGATGAACCTTCGCTCATGGCTTATCTACATAGATAGCCTTTTCTGTGTGATTAAGTTCACCTTTTGCTCACTACACATATCCCAAATTGTTATAAAATGGTATTTATAATAGTACTTGCTTCCCAGGGTTGTGCTAAGGATGAAAAGAAATAATATTTGGAAAGTGTTTTGCACAGTGTTTGGTATATACTAAGTAATTAATAAATCTCATACTTTTCCTTTTATCTTGTGTATAATTTAAGTATAGATATTATTACTGTCCAGGCTCCCCTGTTCAGTAGAAAAAATGGAATTTAAGCATCTTAACTCATAGTAATATTCGCTAGAATTCAAAATTTAAAGTAATTCATATTAAATATTACTGTAGATAATTAAACCCTAGGTATTTTTCAAAATATTTTGTCCCATCAGACATTTTTAATACTTCTTTGATAACTGGTAACTATGCTACAAAAATATGGCAGTATGTATGGGATTAATGATATGAATATTCTATGTGATGTGTTTATTTTATAAATGTGCTTTTATAGAAGATACTAAATCAGAATTGTAGCATGAAGCTTAATGCTAGCTGCATCATCATCAAATCCAATTTGTATTTTGCATTAGCATAACTCAAAGTTCATGTCTGTTAACAACTAGTTGATGTCTATTTAAATTGATGAGATGCTTTCAGGTCAACTGTCAATAAGCATTGATTTGATTCTTTTCCTTTATGAATATTCATATTTAATCAAAGTAAAACATTTACAGTAGAGAAGATAAATGGTAAAACACAGGATTAATAATTTATAGTCTCCTATTCACATAAGTTGAAAAAATCCCCAAACACAAGTACCATTGATTAAACAGACAGTAACGCATATGCACAAGTATGAAATGAAAACCTACACATACTTTCTAGCAAAAACATTGCTTTCAACCATCATGCATTTACAGAGATTTAGTTTTGTTGTTAAGTGAAACATACTTAAGAAGATATAAGAAAATAAATTACTTTCTTAAAAAAATGCTTATATGTAATGATAATAAATTTTCTGATGGCTTGGCAAATAATGTGATTCATTATGCTAGTTTTTAATTGCATAATATCCTTTCCAAACAGAGAGCCAAATAGAAATCTATGTCATGTGACTGAAATCTAAAGGCATCCCTGTTCTAGCAAAGTGAAATGCATTATCTGGAACATAATGAACAATATTTATATCACCAGATCCCTAACTAGTGTCATCTTTTCTAATATACACACATCTACTCAGATAAACTGAGACCACTGACAATTTAACATTATTATATTGGATCATTACATACTTAATTGATAACAAAAATCCTGAAAAATATGGTAGCAATGATAATCTGAGTGATTTTGGAGGTTCTTATATACACTGGTGTGAGGCATATTTTAGTACAATAGAGCCAAATAGCATGACAAAATACAACACTGAATTATGATAAAAAGTTCATAAATTGTATACATAGAGGTCAGTTTCATAAGTTAAATAGTACATACCAAACATCTGGGATAAAGAAACTTTAGAAACTTTCCTGATAACTATAAAAATAAAGTTAGAAATTACCCTATCCCCACTACTACATAACATAATTCATAATTCTAGAAATGATACCAATATCAATAAGAAAAAAAAAATAACTGATGGAATGAACGTAAGTAAAAAGGAGACAAACTATCTCTATTTGCTTATGACATGATGAAAAACTTAGAAACCCCCATAAATTCAACCAAGATATGAACAGAAAAAGAATCATAACTTCAGTAAAATAGCAGGATAGAAAATAAACCCATAAAAAGTGGCAGAATTTTATGTAGCAATTACAATATCCAAGAGGAAATGATAGAAAATTCATTTTAAAAAATTTCATTTCATTCAATATTCTAACTAAAAAGGCACAACCAAGATATAAATACAATAATTAAGTATACTTTAAAAAAACTAGCTAGCCAAGAGAGTAGAATAGCATGAAATAGTACAACCAAGCTATCTCACTAACTACTCTTACACAAAGATCTAGAAAACATATCAGATTGAATCCTGACTGAGAAATAGGGGGAAAAAATCACAGATCCAGAGATATACCAAGGAGGGGACTTGAGACCAAGGTTGGTGGTACAAGACAAGGAGCAGGCAGACACCAAGGCAGGTTAATGAAGGAGGGGCAATTTCAGGAACAAGCAGTATGACTTTGACCCCAGTAGTGGAACAAGGTGTCACTTACAGCCCCACCCCTCTGAAGCTTGAAGTTTAATAACCACAACGATAATCTTAAAAGAAAAGGGATCTGGTAGCTCAGTTAGTTATTTGATCTTTGAAACTGGTTGATCACAGCTGAGTATAGAGTATAGTAGAGGACAGTGGAACTACCAACTACCTGCATTACTCAGATAAAATGTGGGTCAAAAAATTGCTGAGAACACACTTATATGCCAATAATCAAACTTAGTTTTTGATCAGAGAATTTTGGCAGAATTAAAAGTTTTCAGGTCTCCACCCACAGTTGTCCTTCAGAATTTGGAACAAGACTGAATATCACTAAAAAAAATGCATCAAAAATGTCCAGGAGGTCATGAGAATAGGTTAGACATCTCCTCCAGAAATTTGAAAAACCTAGACATAACAAAAAGTTTAAAGACAAAATGTAGGTTAAAAAAGCAGTGGGGGCGGAGCCAAGATGGCGGAGTAGAAACAGCTCTTCCAAGCCTCTCTGCCCCCAGATTCTCCACAAACTATGTAAAAAAGGACTCTGAACAACTTCTGGAGCCCCAGCATCCACAGAACGACACAGAAAAGCTAACCTCCCGCTGAGGACAGCCCAGCAGCCCTGCAGGAAGGACCAGAGCAGCGGTCTGGGAGACGGCAGCGCGCAGAGTGCAGAACGCAGGAGCCGAGCCGAGCCGAGGCTAAGTCCACGTGAGCCGAGGTGTTAGCCCCAGGGCGGCAGGGCCAGCAGCCAGCTGGAGGAACCCCAGAACACCAGGAGACTCCAGAATTATCAACATAGACTTGCCTAGGACAAAGTAAGAGGTTAGTGTCCTATGGACTTTGGGACCTGTATTTGGGGAATGCGTCAGCTCCCTCCCCTGCGGGCTAGAAGACGCTGAGGAGACATGTCATTTTGTAGTTTTCAGAGGCATTTCCGGCTCCCAGCCTACAAAGAGTGGGGAGATCCAGCGATCAGTCTTGGGGGGTAATCGCTCTTGATTTAACCTCTCTGGATCTGGATTGTGATCTAGGGTGGAAGTTGTGGGTGGGTTTACAGCTTGCCAGAAACGGAAGTTGCCCCCCACACGTTCGGGAGGAATATTCCTCTATCTGGCCTTAAAGCCATAGTGTGGCAACAAGCCCAAAAGTCAAGTAATTAAGTGGCAACATGCCAAGGCAAAGGAAACAGAAAAAATGCAACCCTAGACTCCTATTTTGGGGGCATAGAGCGGGAAAAGGACTGTGAGGTCAGAAGTCCTGCTCCAAAAGCCCCAGGGGAAAACATGAGCGGGTTGCAGGCCATAGAGGACCTTAAGAAGGACTTTGGAAATCAAATAAGAGAAGTGGAGGAAAAATTAGAAAGAGAAATGAGAAGGATGCAGGAAAAGTATGAAATGAGGGTCAACAGCCTGACTGAGGAAAACAACACCTTAAAAAATAGACTAACTCAAATGGCAAAGGAGGCCCAAAAGGGCAATGAGGAGAAGAATGCCTTAAAAAGTCAATTTGCCAGATGGAAAAAGAATCTCAAAAGTTCACTGAGGAGATTCATTCCTTCAGAGTTAGACTGGAGCAAATGGAAGCTAGCGACTTTATGAGAAATCAAGATGCTGTTAAGCAGATCCAAACAAATCAAAGAATAGAAGGCAATGTGAAATATCTCATGGGAAAAACCACTGACCTGGAAAATAGATCCAGGAGAGACAATTTAAAATTATTGGACTACCTGAAAGCCATGATCAAAGAAAGAACCTAGAAATCACCCTTCAAGAAATTCTCAAGGAAAATTGCCCTGATGTTTTAGACCCAGAGGGCAAAATAGAGGTTGAAAGAATCCACTGATCACCTCCTGAAAAAGATCCCAAAAAGAAAACTCTCAGGAATATTATAGCCAGGTTCAGAATCCCCAGATCAAGGAGAAAATACTACAAGCAGCCAGGAAGAAACAATTTCAATATTGTGGAAACACAATCAGAATAGCCCAGGACCTGGCAGCTTCTACACTGAGCGATAGAAGGGCATGGAATATGATATTCCAGAGGGCAAAAGAACTGGGAATGAACCCAAGGGTCACCTACCCAGCAAAACTGAGTATTTTGTTTCAGGGGAAAATATGGTCATTCAGTGGAACAGAGGACTTTCAAGCATTCTTGAGGAAAAAACCAGAGTTGAATAGAAAATTTGACATCCAGACGCAAGAAGTAAGAGATGCATGAGAAGGTAATCAGGGAAAAGAAATCAAAAGGAACTTATCAAAGTTGAACTATTTACATTCCTATATGGAAAAGCAATATCTATGACTGATGATATCTTTCTCACTATGAAAATAATGGAAGAAGGGGGTGTGGTCATATGAATACATATATGAATGTATGTGTATATGGTTACAATTATATATGGATAGAGGGCATAGGTTGAATTTGTTGGGAAGGGAGAGTACTCAAGGGATGAAATTATGAGATGAGAGAGGAAAGTGGCAAGAGGAGATGGGGAGAGACAGGGTAGGGTAAACTATCCCATGTAGAAGAAGCAAGGGGAAGTGGTTGCAAAGGAGGGGAAGAATAAGGAAGGCTAAAAAGGCAAAACCACATTCACGTTGAATTTGGTTCAGGGAGAAAATGACATACATACTAAATGGGATATCTCAACCTGCAGCAGGATAGGGGGAAGGGGGATGTGAGGAGGGATGGTGTATGAGAGGGCATCCTTGGTGTGAGGGGAGGTTGGAAGTACCCACTATAGAAGAGGGACAGGATCATGTAGGGAATGGACCAGGTGGGGGGTGGGATGAGTGGGAGGAATTATAAGCAGCCTTGTACAATATATCTACTATGATAATGTTTTGCATAGCTAGACATGTACAACATATACTGAATTACTTATGTCCCAAGAAGGAATGGGTGACAAGGGAGGAAGGAAATGGATCTGAAATTCGAGGTCGTAACATTAAATGTTTCAAATATATATATATAAATACTATTATTAATACTCTTTTGCCTATAATTGGGAGATAAGATGTGCAGGCACTGGCACACAAAGATTCATCTTCCTCTAATGGAAAAGTCGATGGGGGCATGGGAGAAGGTATGGGAGAGAGCAGATTGGAGGAAGCGATATCTTGTGGGACTGCTATTCTGGGAGGTTGCGTAGGGGAATAATGGGGCAAAATGATTGTAACTCAAAATCTGGCGGAAATGAATGATGTAAAACACAAGTTAATAAAGTATTTGTTTAAAAAAAAAGCAGTAAACAATCAAAAATGAATGCCATCATAATCATCATGACAAAACTGACTTTTTAAGTCACAGAAGTAGAAAACCATGATTATTAAATATAGAGAAGCAAAGCCTGAAAAGAACACACAAACTGGATAAAATTCCAAAAAGAATTCTTAGCAAAAATTAACATAATTTTATGAATGAAATAAGGAAATAGAGGAATAAGAAAAATAGGTAATAAATAATTGAAAAAAAAAACAAAAGCTGTAAAAGAAATAATTGAAAATACTTTGGCCAAGAGGAATGACCTTAATTACTGTATAGACATCTAAATATTAGAATGAATAAAAATAAAAGTTATTGGTACAATGGAACAAGAAAAAATGTTAAAAGTAATTCAAAAGACTGAAAAAAGAGAAAAAATATAAGGTATCTCATAGCAAAAACAACTGACCTGAAAAACAGATTGAAGAGATATAATTTAAGAATAATTATGGTTCTTGAAAGTCATAAACAAAAAGAAAAAAAAACACACACATTATATTTAAAGCAATGAAGGAAGACCCATATGTGTAAAAATATTTATAACAGCTCTTTGCGTGGTTGCAAAGGATTGGAAATTAAAGGGGTGCCCATCAATTGGGGAATGACTAAACAAGTTGTGGTATATGCATGTAATGGAATACTCTTGTGCTATAAGAAACGAGGAGGAGACTATTTACACACTTACCTGGAGAGGCTTATACAAACTGATGCTGAGTGAGAAGAGTAGAACCAGGAGAAACTTGTATGCAATCACAGACACAACATATGTGTGATGACCGACTATGACAGACTGGACTCTTTTCAGCAATGCAGTGATATAAGTCAATCTGGAAAGACTAATGAAGGAGAGAGATGCGACATCCAGAGAAATAACTAGAAAGGATTGAGCTTCTTTCCTGATGGAAGCAAAATAATTGATCTTTTTCTTTTCATTGTTTGGTTTTATTTCTTCTTTACCATTTTTCATCCCACCTAGTACAATACTCTTTTGTAACTTGACTGATGTCTAATATGAAAGTATTTGAATATCCTATACTGGACTATATGCTGTCATGGGGTTTGGGGGGGAGGGGCAGAGGGAAAGGAAATTTGAAATTCAAGGAACTATGGAATTGAATCTTGTTAACTAAAATAAACAAATGAATTAAAAAAAAATGAAACTTGAGGGTGGGAAGGTGGAGTCAATATGGCAGAGTAGAAACAACTCTTCCATTGGCACCGACTTCCACCTACTCCAATTCATGTAAAAGGGGACTCTGAACAAACTTTGGAGCTACAGAAACCACAAAATGAAACAGAGAAGCTAACCTCCCACTAAGGTAATCACTCTTGCTTTAACCTGCTTGAATCTGGATTGTGGTTTAGGGTGTAGGTCCTGGGGCATGTGACCAGTGAGCCAGAGACAGTGGAGGCTACAGAGAGGGCACCCAACTAATACCTTCGGCAGCTGAGAAAGCCCCAGTGAGTTGGGACAAAGCTCTCCTGTCTAGTAGCAGAGTACTACTGTGGAAAAAGCTCAGAAGTCAAGGAACTAAGTGGCAACATGAGCAAATGTTGGAAGCAAAGCAATCAGAGAAAACCAACTTTATACTCCTATTTTGGTGACAAAAAGTATAAAAGCATGGAACATGAGGAAGACAATGAAGTGAGAACTCCTGCTTCAAGAACTCCCAAGAAAAATACGAGCTGAATACAGACCATACAGGACCTAAAGAAGGGTTTTGAAAACAAAATAAGAGAAGTGGAGGAAAAACTGGGAAGAGAAATGAGAATTATACAAGAAAAGTATGAAATGAATGTCAACAACCTGAATGAAGAAAATAGCAACTTAAAAATAAAATACCAACTCAAATGGTAAAAGAGTCTCAAAAAGGCAACAGGGAGAAGAATGCCTTAAAAAGTGGAATTTGCCAGATGGAAAAAGATTCTCAAAAGCTCACTGAAGAGAATCATATTGGATTGGAGCAAATGGAAGCTAGTGCCATTATGAGAAATCAAGATATTATTAAACAGATCCAAAGAAATGAAAAAAAAATAGAAGGCAATATGAAATATCTTATTGGGAAAACTACTGACCTGGGAAATAGATCCAAGAGAGATTATCGGGCTCCATGAAAACCATGACAAAAAAAGAACCTAGAAATCATCCTTCAAGAAATTCTCAAGGAAAATTGTGCTGTTGTTTTAGAACCAGAGGACAAAATAGAGGTGGAAAGAATCCACCCATCACCTCCTGAAAAAGATCCCAAAAAGATAACTCCTAGGAATATTATACCCAGGATCCAGAGTCCCTAGATCAAGAAGAAAATGTTTCAAAGAGCCAGGAAGAAACAACTTGAATATTGTGGAAACACAATCAGGATAACACAGGTTATGGCAGCTTCTACACTGAGGGATCAAATGCCTTGGAATATTAAATGCTGGAAGTCAAAGGAGCTAGGATTTACACCAAGAATCACTCATCAAACAAAACTAAGTATCTTGTTTCAAGGGAAAATATGGCTATTCAGGGGAATAGAGGACTTTCAAGCATTTTTTAAATGCTTTATTAACTTCTGGTTTACATCATTCATTTCTGCCAGATTGGAGTTACAATTTTTCCCCTACCCACCACCCTAGAATAGCAGTCCCATTGGATATCCCCTCATCCAATCTGTTCTCTCCCATATCTTCTCCCATACCCCCTTGGACTTTTCCAATAGGGCAAGGTGAATCGCTGTTCCCCAATGCCTATATATATATATATATATATATATATATATATATATATATATATATATATTTGAAACATATGATGTTAAAACTTCGAATCCCAGATTCATTCCCTTCCTTCCTTGTCACCCACTCTTTGGTGCAGGAGTTCTGACCTCACGGTCCTCCTGTTCCATGCTTTGATCCTCTTTGCCACCAAAATAGGGAGTCTAATGTTGCATTTTTCTGTTTATTTTGTTTCCTTTCCCTAGGCATGTTACCACTCAATTACTTGACTTTTGGGCCAAGAACTGAAGCTGCAACATGGTGGCTGAGCCATGGCTACTCAAAGGCTTCTTGCCCCCAGGGGAAGAAGCTGACCCTCTCACAAATACTGGTCAGAAAGTCCATAGGGCACTGACATCTCACTTTGTCCTAGACATCTATGTGTTGATAATTCTGGAAACACCACAGATGCTGGTGTTCTGATGTCCCTCAAACTGGCTGCTGCTCTGGCTGCCCTAGAGGTCACACAGGCCTTTGCTCAGCTTCCAGGGTGCTTTGTTGGCTGCCCCCTGCAGGGCTGCTCGGCTGTCCTCAGTGGGAGCTTAGCTTCTCTGTGTCATTTTGTGGCTTCTGGAGCTCCAGAGTTTTTTCAGAGTTCCCATTCATATATATTGGAAATGGTGTGGGCAGGAGCCACAGAAGTGCAGTTTCTACTCTACCATCTTGGCTCAGCTCCCACTTTCAAGCATTCTTGATGAAAAAACCAGCATTGAATAGAAAAATTGACATTGAGAAACATGAGAATGTAAAGAGGGAAAATAAATCATAAGGAACTTATCAAAGTTGAAGTATTTACTTTCCTACATGGAAAAATGATAATTGTAACTTATGAAACTTTTCTCAGTATGAGAATAGTTTAAGGGAATAGAAATGTCTGTGTGGTGTGTGTGTGTGTGTGTGTGTGTGTGTGTGTGTATGAATGTATGTGTGTGTGTGTGTATATACACACATACATACGTATATATGTCTATATAAGAGCGTATATGGGCATATAAATACATATGTGAGTTTCTGTATATATGTGTACAGGTATGCATAAATACAGGGCACTGGACCAATTTAATAGGAAGGTATGATATTTAAAAAGTGAAATTAAGAGGTGAGAGAGGAATATAATGAGAAGAAATGGGGTAAACTATCTCTTATGGAAGAGGCGAGGGAAAATGGTTACAAGGGAGGGGAAGAACAGGAAGTCAAAAGGGAAACCTTATGCTCATTGAATTGGGCTTGTGGAGGGAATGACATATACACTAAATATGGAATCTCACCATACAGTATAGTAGGGGGGAAGGTGATGAGAAGGGAGATGATGGAAAGGAGTGCAGGCTGGGGGGAGGGACCTTGGAAGCACCCACTTTTGAAAAGGGACAGAATTAATGTAGAGAATAAAACAAGTGGTAGGTGGGATAGGAGGGAGGGAAAAATAGTCAGTCTTTTACAATATATCCACTATGGATTTGTTTTACATAGCTACACATGTAAAACCTATATTGAATTGCTTATCTTCCCAGCAAGGGTGGGTGACAGGGGAGGAAGGGATTGAATCTGGAATTCAAAGTTTTAAAATAAAATGTTTAAAAATAGAAAAAAGAAATAAATTTCTTAGAATCAGAGGGCAAAATAAAAATATACTGAAAGAACTTGCATAATAAAAATTGCTAAGGAGGGACAGAGCCAAAATGGCAGAATAGAAGGACAAACTTGGCAAGTACTCCTGCTCCAGTCACTTACCAATACATATAAAAAGTGACTCTTGGGGTGGCTAGGTGGCACAGTGAGTAGAGTGTAGGCTTTGGAGTCAAAAATACCTGAGTTCAGATCCGGCCTCATACACTTAACACACACAAATAAAAGCCTAGCAGTGTGACTTTGGGCAAGTTACTTAACGCCAGTTGCCCTCCAAAAACCCCCCCAAAAAAGTGACTCTAAAGAAACTTTAGAGCTACAGATCCCACAAAGTGACAGAGAGAAACAAATCTCCCACTGAAGGAAGCCTGGTAGGCAGAGAGGAAAGTTTTATCACATCAAGCTGGGAACTAAGCTCAGTGTGGCATGAGCAACTCAGTAAAAGCTCCAATGTGGCCCCAACCAGAGGCTCCCAGAGCAAACTTCAGGAAAGGGAATCATCAGTAGCTGTGGCTGGTTCCAGACTTCTCAACAAATAGAAACCAAAGACAAAGTAACAGGTCAGAGCAGAACTGTTGGAACAAGGGGTACTGAAGTACTTGGTCTGGCCTTTACCACCAGGCAAGAAGCTCTGCAGGCTCCTTGGAACAGCTGCTTCAGGAGCACCTGGCCTGCAGATCTTAGATGGACCAAGTAACCATTCAGAGGGTAATCACTCTTGCTTTAATTGATTATATCTGGATCTCAGTCTTGGATGGTGGTTCTTGTGTGTGTGACCAGTGAGCCAAAGTTTGTGGAGGCTGTAATGAGTCATCCAACCAATAGATTTGGCAACTGCAAAAACCCCAGTGATTTGTGACATAGCTCTCTCCACTCTGAAAGAAGAGTTCTACTGTGACAAAGAGCTCACAAGTCAAGTAATTGACTGCTAATATGAGCAAGTAGAGGAAGCATAAACAGACCATACAATCCATTTTGGGGGACAAAAGGGATCAAGGCATGGAATGGGACAAAGACAGCAAAGTCATAACTCCTCCATCAAAAGTCTCCAAGAAAAATATGGACTACTTATGGGCCATGGAGGAGCTCAAGAAGGATTTTGAAAATCAAATAAGAGAAATGCAGGAAAAATTGGAAAGAGAAATAAGAATGATGCAAGAAAATAATGAAAAGTGAGTCAACATCCTGCTAAAGGAGACACAAAAATACACCAAAGAAAATAACACCTTAAAAATAGAATAACTCAAACGCAAAAGGGGTCCAAAAAGCCAATGAGGAGAAGAATGCCGTAAAAAGCCGATTTTACCAGATAGAAAAGGAATGTCAAAATCTCACTGAAGAAAATAACTCCTTCAAAATTAGAGTGTAGCAATTGGAAGCTAAAGATTTTATGAGAAATCAAGAGACTAGAAAACAGATGCAGACAAATGAAAAAAAATAGAAGGCAATGTGAAATATTTCATTGGAAAAACCACTGAACTGGAAAATAGATCTAAGAGAGATCATTTAAAAAATATATTCATCTACCTAAAAGCCATTTTCAGAAAAAGAAACTAGACACCATCTTTTGAGAAATTATCAGGCAAAATTGCTCTGATATTCTAGAACCAGAGGGCAAAATAGAAATTTAAAGAATTCACTGATCATGTCTTGAAAAAATCCCAAAAAGAAAACCCCCAGGAATATTATAGTCAAATTCCCAGGTCAAGGAGAAAATACTGCAAGGAGGCAGGGAGAGATAATGTGAATACTGTGGAAACGCAATCAGGACAACACAAGGCCTAGCAGATTCTACATTAAGGGACAGAAGGTCTTCTAATATGATATTCTGTAGGTCAAAGAAGCTAGGAGTAAAACCAAGAATCACCTACCCAGCAAAACTCTGTATAATGCTTCAGTGAAAAATATGGTCATGGAATGACATAGAGGACTTTCAAGAATTCTTGATTAAAAAAAAAGAAAAAAACAGAGCTGATGAGAAAATTTGATTTTCAAATACAAGAAGCAAAAGAAGCATGATCAATTAAATAGGAAAAAGAATTAATAAGGAACTTCTTAAAGTTGAACTTTTTACATTCCTACATGGAAAAATGATCATTGTAACTCATAAGAATTTTCTCAGTATGAGGATAGTTGAAGGGAATAAACACACACACACACACACACACACACACACACGCACACACACGCACACACATATATATGTAGATATGTAGATATATATGTGTATGTATGTATACATATATGTATGTATAGGAGGGTATATGTGTATATTAATATGCATGTGAGTGTGGGCACATGTATGTTCATGTATATATAGACAGAGGGCACAGGAGGAGATGAATATGAAGAGATGATATCTAAAAAATAAAATTAAGAGGGAAGAGAGTAATTTATTGGGAGAAGGGGAAAGGGAGACATAAATTAGCATAAATTATCTGATATAAAAGAGGCAAGAGAAAACTGTTACAATGGAGGGGAAGAGCAGGAAGGTGAAAAGGAATGAGACCACCTGATTCTCATTGAATTTGGCTTAAGCAGGGAATAACATATATATTCAATCGGGTATTTTACCCTACAGGAAAATATGGGGGTAGGGGATAAGAAGGGGGATGATAGAAGGTAGGGCAGATTGAAGGATAGGGTAGTTAGAAGGAAACACTTCTTTTTTTTTAAATTAAACAAATGCTTTATTAACTTCTGGTTTACATCATTCATTTCCACCAGATTATGAGCTACATTTTCCCCCATTTTTCCCTACCCATCACCCCAGAATAGCAGTCCCACTAGATATTCCCTCATCCAATCTGCTCTCTCCCATATCTTCTCCCATACCCCCTTCGACTTTGCCATTAGGGCAAGGTGAATCTCTGAGCCCCACTGCCTGGACATCTTATGGAACATTTAATTTTAAAACTTTGATTTTCAGATGAATTCCCTTTCTCTCTTGTCATCAACTCCCTCTGAGAAGATAAGCAATTCAGTATGTGTTGTACATGTATAGCTATGAAAAACATTTGCATGTTAGATATATTGTACAAGGCTGCTTATAATTCCCTCCCACTCATCCCACCCCCCACCTGGTCCATTCCCTACATGATCCTGTCCCTCTTCTAAAGTGGGTATTTCCAACCTCCCCTCACCCCAAGGATGCCCTCCCATCCATCATCCCTCCTCTCATTGCCCTTCCCCCTATCCTGCTGCAGGTTGAGATATCCCATTTAGTATGTATGTCATTTTCTCCCTGAACCAATTTCAATGTGAATGTGGTTTTGCCTTTTTAGCCTTCCTTATTCTCCCCCTCCTTTGCAACCACTTCCTCTTGCTTCTTCTACATGGGATAATTTACCCTACCTTGTCTCTCCCCATCTCCTCTTGCCACTTTCCTCTCTTACCTCATAATTTCATCCCTTTAGTATTCTCCCTTCCCAACAAATTCAACCTATGCCCTCTATCCATATATAACTGTAACCATATACACACACATTCACATATGTATTCATATGACCACACCCCCTTCTTCCATTATTTTCATAGTGAGAAAGATATCATCAGTCACAATTATTGCTTTTCCATATTGGAATTTAAATAGTTCAACTTTGATAAGTTCCTTTTGATTTCTTTTCCCTGATTACCTTCTCAGGCATCTCTTGCTTCTTGTGTCTGGATATCAAATTTTCTATTCAATTCTGGTTTTTAACTCAAGAATTCTTGAAAGTCCTCTATTCCACTGAATGACCATATTTTCCCCTGAAACAAAATACTCAGTTTTGCTGGGTAGGTGACCCTTGGGTTCATTCCCAGCTCTTTTGCCCTCTGGAATATCATATTCCATGCCCTTCTATCCCTCAGTGTAGAAGCTGCCAGGTCCTGGGCTATTCTGATTGTGTTTCCACAATATTGAAATTGTTTCTTCCTGGCTGCTTGTAGTATTTTCTCCTTGATCTGGGGATTCTGGAACCTGGCTATAATATTCCTGGGAGTTTTCTTTTTGGGATCTTTTTCAGGAGGTGATCGGTGGATTCTTTCAACCTCTATTTTGCCCTCTGGGTCTAAAACATCAGGGCAATTTTCCTTGAGAATTTCTTGAAGGGTGATTTCTAGGTTCTTTCTTTGATCATGGCTTTCAGGTAGTCCAATAATTTTTAAATTGTCTCTCCTGGATCTATTTTCCAGGTCAGTGGTTTTTCCCATGAGATATTTCACATTGCCTTCTATTCTTTCATTTATTTGGATCTGCTTAACAGCATCTTGATTTCTCATAAAGTCACTAGCTTCCATTTGCTCCAGTCTAACTCTGAAGGAATGAATCTCCTCAGTGAGCTTTTGAGATTCTTTTTCCATCTGGCAAATTCGACTTTTTAAGGCATTCTTCTCCTCATTGGCTTTCTGAGCCTCTTTTGCCATTTGAGTTAGTCTATTTTTTAAGGTGTTATTTTCCTCAGTCAGTCTGTTGACTGTCATTTCATACTTTTCTTGCATCTTTTTCATTTCTCTCCCCAAATTTTCCCCCACTTCTCTTATCTGCTTCTTAAGGTCCTCTATGGCCTGTAGCCAGCTTGTATTTTCATTTGGGGCTTTTGGTGCAGGAGTTCTGATCTCACAGTCCTCCTCCATGCTTTGAGCCTCTTTGCCCCTAAAATAGGAATCCAATGTTGAACTTTTCTGTTTATTTTGTTTCATTTGCCTAGGCATGTTGCCACTTAATTACTTGATTTTTGGGCTTGTTGCCACAGTAGGACTCTGCCACCAGACAGGGGAGCTTCCGCCCAAACGTGGGGTCTTCACAACTTCCGCCAGTTGGGTGGCCTCTGTAAAGCCTCCACCCACTCTGGCAAGTTGGATACCCACCCCAAACTTCCCCCCAGACCACAATCCAGATCCAGGCAGTTTAAAGCAAGAGTGATTAACCCCCAGACTGATTGCTGGATCTTCCTACAGTTTGCAGACCAGGAGCTAGAGCCACTACTGAAGCTGCAAAATGGCTTCTGTGCAGCTGTTTCTTCAGCAGCTTTTTTGCCCCCAGGGGAGGAAGCCACGTGTTCCCCAAATACTGGTCCCAAAGTCCATAGGGCACTAACCTCTCACTTTGTCCTAGGCATATATGTGCTGATAATTCTGGAATCGCCACAATTGCTGGTGTTCTGGGGTTCCACCAGCCGGCTGAAGCCCGGCCGCCGTGGGGCTAAAACCGGGGACCTGGGCTGGGCTCTGCGGGCTGAGCTGTCGGTTCCCAGCGAGCTGTGCTGCCTGCTCTCAGAGCGCTGCACTGGCCACTCCCTGCAGGGCTGCTGGGCTGTCCTCAGCAGGAGGTTAGCTTCTCTGTGCCGTTCTGTGGGTGCTGTGGCTCCAGAAGTTGTTTGGAGCTTCCTTTCACATTCAGAAGGAAACATTTCTGAAAAGGGATAAGGTCAGGGGAGAAAATGGAATAAGTGGGGGGTGGGATAGGATAGAGTGAAAAATAGTGTTTCACAATATAACTACTATGGAAATGATTTGGGTAACTACACATTGACAACCTACATTGAATTGCTTATCTTCCCAGTGGGGATGGGTGAGGAGGGAAGAAGGGAAAAAATATCTGGAACTAAAATTTTTAAAAACAAATGTTTAATATTTTTTTACATGCGACTGTAAATAATATATACAGGTACTAGGGTATAGAAACTCATCTTGCCCTACTAGAAAGTTGGAGGTGATGGGGCAGGATATAAGAGAGAGTAGATTGGGGGAAGGGGTATTCAGTAGGCTTGCTATTTTAAGGTTGTGAGTAGGGGAAAGATGGGGAGAAAAAATTTGTGACTCAAAATCTTGCAAAAATGAATGTTGAAAAGTAAAAATTAATTTTAAAAAAGTCAAAGAAAAAATGCTGAAAGCAACAAGAAAGAAAAATTATAGCACTAAGCAACAATAATCATTTAATTTCCTAGCATTTTAAGCAATTGCTATGTGCCATCTATTGTGCTAAGTGCAAGGAATAATAAATAAATAAATAAATAAATAAACAAAGAAACAAACAAATAAGTAAATACATAAATAAATAGATAGATAATAAATAAATAAAAATAATAAATAAGTAGAAGATAGATAAGTAAATAAATGAAGGGATGAATAAATAATTGAATAAATAAATAAAAATCAAAAGAAAAAAAAAACAGACGCTCTCCAGGATCTCAAAAGAAAATGGGCGATACAACATGCAAATAATAATGTACAAACAAAATGCATAGATGGATAGAAGTATAAACATATAAATAAGATATAAGATAAATTGGTCCTAAGATTAAGGAAGACTGAGAAAGACTTTGTGTATAAGGTCTCACTTTATTTAAACATGAAGGAAGCCAACAAAGCTGGAAGGCAGAAATTAGGAGGGAGAAACTTCTAGTTCTAGTGGAGATGAAGGACATGGAGTTCCATATGCAAGCAACAACAAAGACCAATGTTATTGGAGCAGAGTTCATATATAGTAATACATCGTGAAAAGTCTGGAAAAATAGAAAATTTCAAGTTTATGAAGGATTGTAAAAACAAACAGGATTTTATATTTGATCCAGGAGATCATCATGAGGAACCATTGGAATTTATTGACTAGGAGGTAACAGGCTCAGAATAGCACTTTAGGAAGATTGCTTTGACAGGTAAACAGAATATACATTAGTATGAGAAGAGACCTAAGGCAGAGGGACCAACCTATTTAAATAGAAGGCTATTGAAATTACCCAGGCTTGAGGTAAAGTGGGCCTGCACCAGGGTAGTGTCAGTGTCAGAACAGAGAGGGATATGTAAAAGATGAACATCTTTTAAAGAAAAGACTGGAGATAGGACAGTTAGGAAACAAGGATGACACGTAGGTTGTGAGCCTTCGTGACTGGGAAAATGGTAGCAGTACTTACTTCAGTAACAGAGAGATTAGAAGCAGGATGACTGGAAAGATTTTAAACATGTTGAGTTTATGATGTCTATACGATATCCAACTCAGCATTTCAATAGGTAGTTGGACAAGTGAGACAGAAAATCTGCTCTGAGAACAGATCTGAGAATCTTATAGATTAAGTTCAGATTGCTCTCAGTACCTTGAAACCATCTTAGCTAATGAGGTCATCAAGTGAAATAGTATAAAAAGATGAAAAGAAGGTCCAAGACAAAGCTACAGGTTGAATTTATTATGTGCTTAAGAAAAGTAAACTATACATAATAAAGATCTGCAGCATCATGCACAATGCTCTTTTTCTTTTCCGCTTTTTCAGGGAAATGAGAATTTTATTTAGTCTGTGTTAAATTTTGAATAAAAAATAAAAACAAACTTACAATAACAAAAAAGAAAATACATGTTCCTGGGAGATTGAACTCACTGTAGGATGGTATGACTGTCTAGTAATTTCAAGTACTTTCCCCTTGTGGGGTGAGGCAGTCTCATCCTCAGGCTTTTATTAAAAACCAGGCAATCTATGTAGGTCCCTAGAAGGTGAAGGTCTATTAGAGAGTGAAGCAGAATTATGTTGACTACTTATGGGATCAGGAATGAGTATTTTGGATCTTGGCATGATAAAAAAGACTGTCCTGTATTTCATATGTTGTTAGCTCTAGTGTTTACATGAGACCTGAGAAACTTTCTTACTGATGTGTTTACAAAGATATAAACTATTTATTGCTGTTTCCTGGGAAAATTCTTGGTGGAAGCCTAAGACAAAAAAAAAAAAAGTGTGGCTATTGAGAAGTCCCTAAGATTGATCCCAGATCATATAAACACAAAATTTAGTTCTAGGCTATAGGTAGAATGCATATAGTCTAAAAAAAAAAAAGATTACCTGCATGAAATCATACCAAGTGGATTTTTTTGGTCTACCAGAGTTAGTCCCTGCCTGTATTAACAGATGGCACCAGCCTCACCTTGAATGTGACAAGGAAGAAAATCCCTGGGGCATAGGCTTTGGACATAGGAATCTTCTCCTAGTCTCAGTCAATGGCACATGGATCTAAGGGATGCTACAGGAGAAGAATTCCATTTTACTTTAACTGAACCATGTGATTTAGGCCCTCAGTCCTTGCTCCATTGGGTGAAGCCTGGAAGTTCCTCTCATGAAAGTGTGGCTGCCAAGGATTATAGTCTGAGCCCTTGTTTGTGACTTATAGTCAGCAGGAAGAGAAGAGTTCCCTATCACTGGGACACAGGGCTTGAACTCTTATTACGTGTACTCTTTGATAAATAAAACAGGTTTTTTTCCCACAGATGTTATGCCAAGATGTTATTCCAACCCTGGCTAGTGACTTATATACTTAAAATGAAAGTGCTTCCTTATCACCAAAGTATAGGCTTAGTTACCCTGTCCTTTCTTTCTCAAAAAAAGCCAGAAGTTGGTCTATTATGCAGCTGCCAATAGGCTTAATCTCAGCGTTGGTCTGTGAGTCATGAACTAAAATGAAGGAAGGGGAAAGGAATAAGCATTAATATAGCATATACTCTTTGTCAGGAAGTGTGCTAAACACTATTAGCTCATTTGATCCTCATGACCATATGCAATGTAGAAGGTGTTATTATATTTTACATTTCCTCTTTTTTTTAATGTATTTATTTTTAGTTTTCAGCATTCATTTTCACAAGATTTTGAGTTATAGTTTTTTCTCCCCATCTTTCCCCTACCCCCCACCCCAATATAGCTAGCCTACTGAATACCCCTTCCCCCAATCTGTGCTCTCTTATACCCTCCCACATTACCCCCCAAAAAATTTCTAGTAGGGGAAGATGGATTTCTGTACCCCAGTGTCTGTATATATTATTTCCAAGCTGCAAGTAGGAAACATTTTTTTTTAAATATTTGTTTTTAAAACTTTGTCTTCCAGATCTTTTCCCATCTTCCCTCCTAACACCCCCCTCCGGGAAAGATAAACAATTGAATATAAGCTATACATGTATAGTTACCCAAATCATACACACACACACACACACACACACACACACATATATATACACACACTCATATATATTCCCTTCAACTATCCTTATACTGAGAAAAGTCTTATGAGTTATAATTATCATTTTTTCCATGTAATAATGTAAATAATTCAACTTTAATAATTTCTTTATGATTTATTTTTCCTATTTACCTGCTCATGCTTCTCTTGCTTCTTGTATTTGAAAGTCAAATGTTCTGTTCAGCTCTGGTTTTTTCATCAAGAATGCTTGAAAGTCCTCTATTTCATTGAATGGCCATATTCTAGTGTTATACTCAGTTTTGCTGGGTAAGTGATTTTAGTTTTAGTCCTAGCTCCTTTGACCTCTAGAATATCATATGCCAAGCCCTTCGATCCCTTAATGTAGAAGTTGCTAGGTCTTGTATTATCCTGATTATGTTTCCACAGTACTCAAATAGTTTCTACCTGGTTGCTTGCAGTATTTTCTCCTTAACCTGGGAACTCTGGAATTTGGCTATAATATTCCTAGGAGTTTTCTTTTTGGGATCTTTATTTAAGAGGTGTTCAGTGAATTCTTTCAATTTCTATTTTCCCTCTGGTTCTAGAATATCAGGACAATTTTGCTTGATAATTTCTTGAAAGATGATATCTAGGATCTTTTTTTGATCATGGCTTTCAGGTAGTCCAATACTTTTTTCAATGATCTCTCCTGTATCCATTTTCCAGGTCAGAGGTTTTTCCAATGAGACATTTCACATTGCCTTATATTTTTTCACTTTTTTGGATCTATTTTATAATATCTTGATTTCTCATAAAGCCATTAGCTACCATTTGCTCCAAACTATTTCAGAAGGAATTATTCTCTTCAGTGAGTTTTAAAATTCTTTTTTCCATCTGGGCAATTCAGCTTTTTAAGGCATTCTTCTCCTCATTGGCTTTTTGGGCCTCTTTTGCCATTTCAGTTAGTCTATGTTTTAAGGTGTTGCTTTCTTCAGTGTATATTTGGATCTCCTTTAGCAGGCTGTTGACTCACTTTTCATGATTTTTTTGCATCATTCTCATTTCTCTTCCCAATTTTTCCTGCCCTTCTCTTACTTGATTTTCAAAATCCTTCTTGATCTCCTCCCTGGCCTGTATGTAACCAGTTCATATTTTTCTTGGAAGCTTTTGATGCAGGAGTTTGGCTTTGTCTTCTTTTGATTCCATGTTTTTATTCCTTTTGTTAACAAAAAAGGATTGTGTGGTCTGCTTGTGCTTCCTCTACTTGCTCATATTGGCAGCCAACTTTTGAGCTCTTTGCCACAGTAGAACTCTGCTTCCAGAATGAAGATAGGTTTGCCCCAAATCCTTGGGGTTTTCACAGCTTCCAGACCTATTAGGAAAACACTTGCTCTACAGCCCTCCCAAGCTCTGGCTCACTGACCACACATCCCAGTACCACCACGAAAGACTATGATTCAGATCCAAGTAGGTTAAAGGAAGAGTGATTACCCTCTGAATGGTCACTTGGTCCCCCTAAAATCTACAGGCCAGGAGCTCCTGAGACAGCCACACAGCAGAGGCTTCATTGCTGCAATGCCTCCACTGCTTCTCACCCAGGGCCAGGGCTGGACCTTGATCTTCCATTCCTCCCTGTTTCAACAGATCTCCACACTGATCTTTTACTTTCTTTTTGGTGTTTATTCTTGAGAAGTCTGGAAACCAACACAGCTGCTGGTGACTAACTCTCCTGAAGTCTGCTCTCTGGCGGTCACTGGTTGGGTCCACCCTCAGGCCAGAACTGCTCAGCTCATGCAGGATTGCATTTGGCTTACTCTGGACTGAGATCAGTTCCCAGCTCAGTGTGACAGACCTTTCCTGTCATACTGCCAGGCTGCCTTCAGAGGGAGATTTGTTTCTCTCTGTCTCTTTATGGCTTCTCTAGCTCTAAAGTTTGTTTAGAATAATTTTTTTTACATGTATTTGAAGTGAATGGAGAGGGAGTTCACACCAAGTTTGTGCTTCTACTCCACCATCTTGGCTCCACCCCTCTACATTTTACATTTTCAATTGAATTATATTAAAACTACATTTTTAGCAGCTTCTACATTGAGGGATCAAAGGCCTTGGAACAGGATATTCCAGAGGTCAAAAGAGCTAGGACTAAAACCAAGAATTACCTACCCAGCAAAACTGTGTATAATGCTGCAGGGGAAAATGTGGTCATTCAATGAAATAGAGGATTTTTCAAGCATTCTTGATGAAAAAAACAGATCTGAACAGAAAATGTGATTTTCCAATATAAGAAGAAAGAGAAGCATGAAAATGCAAACAGGAAAAAGAAAGCATAAGGAACTTTTATTTTCTTTTTTTGGGGGGGCAATTTCCTTTTAAGTGACTTGCCCAAGGTCACCAGGATAATTTCTGTCTTAAGTGTCTGAGGCCCGATTTGAACTCAGGTCCTCCTGACTCCAGGGCCCCCAAAGGAACTTATTAAAGTTAAACTATTTATATTCCTATATGGAAAACAGATAATTGTAACTCATGAGACTTTTCTCAGTATGAGGAGAGGTGAAGGGAATATACATACACACACACACACACACACACACACACACATATGTATAGGAGGGTGTATGTGTGTATAAATGTATATATATATATATATATATATGAGTGTGTGCATATGTATGTACATGTATATATGGACAGAAAGCACAGGATGGGTTGAATATGAAGTAATATCTAAAAAAATAAAATTAAGAGGTGATAGAGGAATGTATTGGGAGGAGAAAGGAAAAAACAGATTAGGGTAAATTATGCCAATATGAAAGAGGCAAGCGAAAACTGTTACAATGGAGGGGAAGAGCAGGAAGGTGAAAGGGAAGGGGTCAATCATACTCTTGAATTTGGCTTAACAAGGGAATAACAGACAACACTCAAATGGGTATCTTACCCTATAGGAAAATATCGGGGAAGGGAATAAGAGAGGAAGGGCAGATTGGGGAAGGGGATAGACAGAAGCAAACACTTTTGGAAAGTGACAGGGTGAAAGGAGAAAACAGAATAAGTGGGGGGCAGGATAGGATGGAGGAGAATATCGTTAGTCTTTCACAATATGACCACTATGGAAAAGTTTTGTGTAATGTACAACCTATACTGAATTGATTATCTTCCAAGTGGGGGTGCGTGAGGAGGGAAGAAGGGAAAGAATCTGGAATTCAATGTTTTAAAAACATGTTTAAATTTTTTTTTTAAACTGGGAAGTAAGATATCTTGCCCTACTAGAAAGTAGGGGGACATGGGCGAGGATATAAGAGAAAACAGATTGGGGGAAGGGGTAGGTTCAGTAGGCTCTGTATTTTTGCGTTGCGGGGTAGGCGAAAGACTGGGAGAAAAAACTGTAACTCAAAATATTTTGGAAATGACTGTTGTAAACTAAAAATAAATAAATAAATTGGAAAAAAAACTCTACATTTTACCAGTGAGGAAACTGAGTCAAATAGAGGTAAAGCGACTTACCCAGGGTCGCACAGCTAGTAAATCCATTTGTGGCTGGATGTAAACTCATGTTATTCATTCATTCCACCACCAAGTTGCTTCCAAAGGAAAGTACTAATGGTCTGAGCTTAGCCTGTCAATCCTTCTAAGAGATTTGGTTGGACTCTGACAGGGAAGTATTAAAGGGGGGCTTATTAATGGCATGTGGACCCTTAAAATCAGTGTCCAGCAGTGAATGTGAGCAATCTAGAGGCCAATGATACAGACGGCAAATAATTGGAAGGTGGGGGAGGTGTCTCCCACTCAGAGAGTTAGGTAAAAACAGGGGAACAAAAGAGGTGACCTCCAGCCATCATCTGAGGGTGACAGACAACCTTGCAGTCAAGGGACAAACAACTTTGCTGACTGCAGCTTTGAATGGGAATGTTATAAGCATCTTTAAAGCGCCCCCCCCCCCCCGCTCCTCTGCAGAGTGGTGCAGTCCTCTTTCCCAGTTCCTAGGTAAGCCCAGTATTCTGTCTCAGCCTCCTCTGGCAGGCATGGTCTTGTTCGAAGAAGTAGGGGAGGGGACAGATGCAGTCAGATATACTAAGGCAGGGGCAGGGGAGGAGGGGCATATTCAGCAGGCCATCTAGTAAACTCAGTTTCCACGGCAAATTAAAACTGCTTCACAAGTCATTGTTAGAAGAGCAACCCAGGTTACAAAATGGAGCGTAAGAAACATTAAAGGATACCACAGAAATGCATGTTCCCATTACAGCCCCCAGAAGCTAAGGCCGATCCCTTGTATAAACTTCCCATCGTCCCTCATTACTAGTTCAGAGTTCTGGAAAGAGTCGGCAGTTAATAAATATGTTTTGAGTTGACTTGCTTTCAGATTATTGACAACCTGGAAAAGATTCTACCCTATCGAAACAGCAAATATTTCCCCCAATAAATCCTGAATGATCCTCCCTTAAAGAAAGACAGTGGAAAATCAATCTGCTCTTCAAGAAAACAAAAACAGAAACAAAAACAAAAAACAAAAACAACACTTTTGAAACATGTATAAATTTTAAAATTGTATATTATATTTTAGGAATTTCAAAGAAGTTTTAAACTTTCTGTATATAACCTGTTCCATCAAATTGCACAATAAATATTGAGGCAGAGGGAGCAAGAAGAAAGATATTGGAGTAATCCAGGAGTGAGGTGATGAGGCCCTGTAACAGAGATATCATCTATAAAAACGTGATAATGTTGTTTCTTCTGTTTTTATGCATATTTCTACAATTTTTTTTGTCTTTTTACTATAAGGATTTCTAGCACAATATTCAATAGCATTAGTGACAATGGACATATGTGCTTTACTCCTGCTATTATTAGAAAGGCCTTAAAGATAAATATGAGTCCTATTTTATCAAAGTATTTTCTTCATATACCCATATAAGGTTATTTTTTTCATTCTTGTTATTAATATGGTAAAGAATGTTTTTTTTTCTAATATTGAACCAAGTCTTCATGCCTACTATGATCAACTTAACAGTTCATCATAGATGTTCTTTTTGATGTGTTTCTGAAATTTGTGATATTTCTTTCTTAGATTTTGCTTTCTTCAGTTAAGACATCAAAACAACTTATATCATAGAAGGAATTTTGTAGGACTCCTTTTCTTAACTTTGCATACAGTTTGTATAATATTATATTTGAACTTTATTGGATATAATTTTCTTTAAAATAAGTTCTGGCAGCTTCTGTGCCACACATATTCATTTTTAATGTGTCCAATCTCTTATATAAAATTAAATTATTTAAATGTTTTTCTTCTTTTGATATTCTGAGAATTTTCTCTTTTATGGGTAAATATATATATATATATATATACACATATATATCATTTAAATTGTCATTTATTGGCATATAGTTGATCAAAACAATCTTTAATGATTTTCTTTTTTTCTTGTTTATAAATTCTCTTTTTTATAATGTTAATTTGAATTTCTCCTTGTTTTTATTTTGTCTTTTCTAAAATTTTCAACTGTATTAATCTTTTGCATTTTTAAAATTTCTATTTTGGTGTTTAATTATATAAACATTTTTATTGTTTCTTTGTTTTTCTAATTGCATGCCCGTTTTGTAGATCTCTTCTGTCTCTTTTGTTGATGAAAATATTTAAAGGTACAGGTTTTCCCCACATAATTGACTGCATTACAAAAATTTGGTATTGTTGTTTCATTGTAATTATTTTCAATGAAATTATCTATGATTTCTATGCTTTATTATTTAATCTTTCAATTCTTTAGAATTAAAATATTTAATCTGTTATTTTTAATCCTTTATATAAGGACCCTTTATTGAATATAATTGAATATAATTTATTGAATTTAAATGGAGTAGAGAGAATCAGATAAGATAAAATGAACAATCTGAGTACATTTTTTAAAAACAATACAATTAAGAATGGAAGAGGGGCGGCTAGGTGGCGCAGTGAATAGAGCGCCGGCCCTGGAATCAGAAGGACCTGAGTTCGGAGCCGGCCTCCGACACTTAATCCGCACAAACAAAAACCTAGCCGTGTAACCTTGGGCAAGTTACTTAACCCCAATTGCCCTAAAGGGGCGGCTAGGTGGCGCAGTGAGTAAGAGCGCTGGCCTCGGAATTGGACCCGAGATCAGATCCGGCCTAGAAAATGAGCACCACAGCATAAATCAAATGACTAGCCGTGTAACCTTGAGCAAGTTACTTAACCCCAATTGCTTTAAAAAAAAAAAGAATGGAAGAGAAAATGTTAACCTGGAAGAAAAAAAATTGCAGGGGGTTTCTTTGATAAAGCTCTAATCTGCAAGAAATCTAAAAAAATTAATTCAAGTTACTAAAAGAAGGAATCATTAGGCAATTGAAAAGTCATTAAAATATCAATACATAGTTTATAAGAAAAAAATCCAAGCCATTAATAGCCAAATGAAAAAGTTCCCCTAATCTCCAATAAGATAAATGCAAAGGAAGACAGTGCTGAGGTTCCACCTCACACTCATCATTCAAGAGAATGACTGATATTTTAAAGAACTTTGCCCTAATTTCTGTCCTAAGCACTGTCCTAAAGCACTGTCCTAAGTCTTGGTGATAAAGATAAAGATAAAACTCAATAAAGAAATGCAGTATCTTCTTTCAAAGAGCTCACATCCCATTGTGGGAGCCAAGATATATAGAATATATCAGCTGTAAGTCAGATTCAGAACTACCACAGTCTTTAGCTTGTAGTGGCAAAGCACATTTTAATAAGTATTCTTGATCATTCAGTGTAATTATTTCAAGAGTTCTTGGATTTGGGGTGTCTGAGCAGAGAGGTTATTCAAGATTGTGGTAGTACTTTGACTTCACTGTTACATGCTATTACTTCCCTGTGTCTCAATCAGAAGACACCTCTGCTTCATTTATGTTGGTTTGCCTACTCAATGTATGGAGGTTGACTGGTGTAAAGCCAAGCATGAGCAGCTCTCTTAACGACTGCTGCCCTGAATAACTTTAAGGTTCTGATCACATAGTATTGTGAGTTCTCTATTTATTCAGCAATAAACTAAAGCAAAACTTTCCAGAAACTGAAGTACAATATTCAAAACAGTATGATATAACAACTTATTACTAAAGTGGCCACATAATCTTAAAAAAATACGTTAGTCACAATCTCTTCAGTCAATTTAGAGTACCCTAGTAGAATCTTCTGTCATCTTGAATGGAGGCTGGCTTCCAATAACCCTTAACAGGATCATCCTTAAGGAGTAATCATCTTCAAGGCAATCATCCTTAAGGGGTAGTCGAAATTACACTGATGTTCCACCCCTAGATCACAGTAAGTCATAATCTTGTCAGTCAGCACAGAGTATCCAAGTAAAGGTCCATTCATCTTGACTGTAGGCTGACTTCCAAACTCCATCACTCCTCTTCCACCCTCCTAGCTCTTGACTGGATTCACCCAACTCTTGCTTGGTAGGCAGCTCTCTGCTCCTGTTTCATATTGAAGCTCATGATGACTAGTTCAAGCCAAGCCCTTCACAGTGTCTGTTCCCAGGATGACAAAACTTAACAGAGCCACATCAATATCTACACATATTAAGCTTAGCAGAATTACAACAACATTTGCAAACACTGCCAGCACTACCATCTCAGTTCATTTTATATCTGTGAAATCAACACAACTCAACAGAATGCTTCTGTCTGACAAAGTATGCAAATCAACAGACAGAATTCTTCTGTCTGACAATGTAATACAAACACAAGTCAACAGAGTACTTCAACATCAACACAGAAGAGACAGACAGAGTTCCAATACCACAACTGTTCTCCTTCACAGTTCTGCTTGGTCCCAGTGCATGCTCAAGCTTTTATATGCTCTGATGCTTTCTATTCCACCCTTCATGTTGTGTCCTTCCTATTGTGTTCTTTCAGCAAATTCCTCCCACCTTGAGCTCCACGTGATGACATTAAGCCAATTAAGGGCAGGGAAGGTGTCCACATTCCCTTAGGCCTATTAAGGGCAACACAATGTATACTGTTTCAAACAAAGACTTGATATAACCACAGAGGAGGCTCAAAGACAGTTGTTTAGCTGAAACAAGGAGCTAAGCACTACTTTACATGCCATTACAATAACTGAAACAAAGAGCAAAGTACCATTTTTTTTGGCCATTATGGTTGGTGAGGATGGTTGCCACTTTCTTCATAGTATTTCTTTTCCCAGATGTGGTGGAAATAAGTCAGATATTTTAGATGATGTTGCTATACCCTAGGCTCTTGAATTCAAGGTCCTGGGATGTCTCTATCTGGGTTTGAGAAGAGGTGTTGGTCAGAGTGATGAAGGTGGTTAGAACATAATAGGAAACTTTTGAAAATTATTCTCTAGGACAGATCATATCCTTAAATTCACATAATTAAATGAAAAGTACAGATAATACAAGAGCTTATTATTATTTCCACTCCCTCCCAAAATCTTATCATCAAGAGACAAAATAAAACCTTAAAAGTACTCTAAATTTGGAACATCTGATGCTTAGAATAAAGTCATAAAATATTCAATGATAATAATAACCTAGTGATGTCTGGTCAATGATCCTCCATTCTTTAAGATAAAATAAGGCATAAATCTAGGAAAATCAAATAAAGCAAGGTGAATTGTGCAAATATATTTGCTACTGTCATCAAAGTCAAATAGTAAAGGGATTCCCTGTAAAGTATGAGCTCTTCTATACTTTTCTGTTTGCAAATGATATTGAATTGATTGTATTACGACCCAGAACATTACAATAGTCCCCTTATTATGGTCCATTCATATTCAAAAGCCAATATCTATAAGAGAAAAATAAATAAATGAAAAATATCTATTTCTTAGGACTAGCACTGAAATGATCAGTCCATTGAATATTATTCATTGATTTAGTAAGCATATATTAAACATTATCTACTAGGATTAAATCATAGTTCTACATAATGAGGATACAAAAGAAAAGAACAAACTCTACCTAATGTTGTAATAGTAATGGAATTTAAAGATCCCCTTGTATTGCCTTGGTTTTGGGGTTGAGTGTTGAAAACCAGAACTTGTGAATCCCACTTGTGGGATGGACTTGTTGAGGTGAAAAGAGAGGGCTGAACTGGGAAGAGCTGGTGCTGTGAATTTAGAGAGGGGCCCAAGCAGAGAGAAGGCCAGAGCAGAGAGAGGCAGAACAACTTTTAGGAGCAACATTGTGGAGACAAAGAGAGAGAGAGGATTACTGAGGGCCAGTTGGAGCTGCCCGGGGCTTTTGAGAGCTGCCACCTGGAGCTTCCAAGGACTGAGGAGAGATGTCTGTGATGTCGGTATTTTGTCTGTCTGTTTTGATATTGTTTTTACCAGATTCGTCTGCTGGTAAAGGACAGTGCTGTTGTTGCAGAGTTCTTGGAACCTTGCTGTTGGTTCAGAAGCCCTGAAGAAGGATTTTCTTGTTGTATGTTTACAGAAATGCTGGAAGAGGGACTTGTTGATGTTTTCAGGGGTCCTGATACTGTTCTGCAAACAGAGAGTGAATTGATGAAGACACTGGCAATGTATCTTGTGTTTTCCTTAAGCTTCGTCTCCACAGGAGCAGAGATTGCTGAGAACTTGCCTCAAGTCAATATGAAGAAAAGACCTCTCTTTGGGTATTAAATGCTGTGATGATATCTTAACCTTGTTGTAGCTCATGGGTGGATGGCCTTTGTGCTCTCCACTGTCCCTTTTGAGAAGGTACTTGGCGTTAACTGATGATACTTGTAATTCAGTTGTGATCCAGGGGTGGGAAACTTTTGACTTTTTTTGTGCTCTGTGACTGAACAAATGAATGTACTTTGTTTTTGACTGGAAACTAATCTCCATTGGAGAAGAGAGACTTTGTGATTGACTAAAGTGGAGTAGTACTTGGAAATTATTTAATTATACTTGGTGAATTCTGCATTTTGAATTTCTCTGTTCTGAGAATATTTTGTCTTAATTTGTCACTGAATAAAATAGAGAGTTACTATGCTGGTGTTCTGAACCTTGGAAGCTGCCTCTGCTTGGTATTACAAATGTGCAAAACTGGGACAATGGATTCAGGAAGAAAAACAGAATAAAACACATATTCAGCTGGATATAGAAATCTATTGTACCCTATAGGAAAGTAGGAGGGGTAGGAGATAAGAGAAGCAAAGGTTCAAGAGAATTCCAGGAAGATGGTAGAGTAGGTCAGAACATTCTAAGCTGTCAATATTTTCCCCCACAAAAGAGATAAAATAGCATTTTAGGACAAAGTGCAGGTAAAAATAAATAAGAATAGGGGAACAATGGGGGTCTTCCTGGGACAATTCCTGCATGATCAGAAGAAAATTCCCAGAAGAAAGTATGGTCCCTGTGAAGAGTAACACCTCCAGGCTAGGGTCTGCTTTCATAAGTGGCAAATCCTGGGGATAGTTGGGTTGAGAAGCTGCCTCAGCCCCAGCCACAGGAACATTTAACCTGAGGGATAGTGATGGGATTGGGCATCTGAGCCCAGGGGGATAGAGGGAACCTCTGCTGACAAGGAATGATAGAGCCAGTTGGGCTGCAAAGCAAGGCAAGGGCAAGAAGGAACCAGCACACAGCCATGTATTGCAGAAGCAATGGGGTATGATGCCCCTTGCTGTGGGGATTTACACAGGGTTGGAGGTTTGGCTTTTGTTCTAGGCTAGAGAAGAAAACTGAAGATCAAGGTCAAGAGGCACCATAGCAGAGGGCTAGAAGTGATTGCAAAAATTAAGCTATTGGGGCGGCTAGGTGGCGCAGTGAATAGAGCGCCGGCCCTGGAATCAGAAGGACCTGAGTTCGGAGCCCGCCTCCAACACCTAATCCGCACAAACAAAAACCTAGCCGTGTAACCTTGGGCAAGTTACTTAACCCCAATTGCCCTAAAGGGGCGGCTAGGTGGCGCAGTGAGTAAGAGTGCCGGCCTCGGAGTTTGGATGACCCAAGATCAGATCCGGCCTCAGAAAATGAGCACCCACGCATAAATCAAATGACTAGCCGTGTAACCTTGAGCAAGTTACTTAACCCCAATTGCTTTAAAAAAAAAAAAAATTAAGCTATTGCCACTAAAAATGCACAGGCAATGGAGAAAAAATTCCAACCATAGAAAAGTATAATGGGGGGTGGCTAGGTGGCGCAGTGAATAGAGCGCTGGCCCTGGAATCAGAAGGACCTGAGTTCGGAGCCGGCCTCCGACACTTAATCCATACCAACAAAAACCTAGCCGTGTAACCTTGGGCAAGTTACTTAACCCCAATTGCCCTAAAGGGGCGGCTAGGTGGCGCAGTGAGTAAGAGCGCCGGCCTCGGAGTTTGGATGACCCGAGATCAGATCTGGCCTCAGAAAATGAGCACCCACGCATAAATAATGACTAGCCGTGTAACCTTGAGCAAGTTACTTAACCCCAATTGCTTTAAAAAAAAAAAAGTATTATGGGAATATAGAAGACTGGGGTTCACCTTCAGAGAAGGATATTGAAGTAAAGAAACTCCCCAGAAGTAATGTCAAATAGTCGTCTGTCCAAAAGGAATTCATAGAAGATCTTTAAAAAAAAGAATTTAAAAATCAAGTGTCAGAGAAAAAACTGAAAGAAGAAGAAAGAAGGAGGAGAAGAAGAAGAAGAAGAAGAAGAAGAAGAAGAAGAAGAAGAAGAAGAAGAGGAGGAGGAGGAGGAGGAGGAGGAGGAGGAGGAGGAGGAAAAGAATACAAGAAAAACTAGTAGGTTATGAAAGGAAAGTCAATGAATTAGAAAAGGAAATCCAGAATCTTAAGGAGGAAAATGACACCCTGAAAATTAGAATTGGGCAAGGTGGAATCAGTAAAATTATAAGTGATTAAGATATAATTAAAAAAAAACATGAAAAATGAAAAAAATAGTGAGACATCTCATAACAAAAAAAAAACAGATTTGGAGAATAGATCAAGAAGAGAAAACCTAAAAACAATTGGACTAACTGAAAGTTATGATCAAAAAAAGAATCTTGATACAAGAAATAATTAAAGAAAATTGTCCTGAAACACAAGAACAAGCAGGAGAAATAGAAAAAAAAAAAATCATTGATCACAACTTAAAAAAAGATTGTATGAATAAAACTCATAAGAATATCACTGTCAAATTTCAAAACTTCCAGCTCAAGGATAAAATATTGAAAACAATTTAAATACGTGGTGCCACAATTATAATCATACAAGACCTAGCAGTGGAGACATTAAAGGACTGCAGGTCTTAGGACACTGTGTATTGAATCACAAAAGAACTGGGGCTCTGGCCAAAAATATCATACCCTGAAAAGATAAGCACTATCCTGAATGAAAAAAAAAAATGGACTTTTTATAAACTCTCAGACTTCCAAGAATGTTTAAAAAAGCAAACTGAACTTAATAGAAAATTTGACATATGAGAGCCAAGAGAAGTATATGTTACATACCAAAGAGATCCAATAAAGAAAAGACATTTACGTTTGATGTTTGTAAAATGTTTAATGTTGTGTCTAAGATTCTTATTAATAATTTCGTAGATTATAAGAATCGTTGCTGAAAACCAGAATATAATATTAATTTTAAGAGTAAAACAATTTAGGAACTGTTGAAAAGACTAATTATTTTATATAAATTATGTGTAAGAGGAAGAATCGAAACAGAGAAATTAGGTGGGGAAGACTGGTAGTTCTCGTAACCTACTTTCATAATGAATGGATTTAAGAGGGAATGATACATATACATTTAGAAAAGTCTAAAACTTTTTAAATTCAAAAGAAATAAAATGGCAAGGCATTGGGAAGGGGAGAGGACAAGGGATGGATCTTTAGTGGGTAGTGTGAGTGAATACGTAAAGCAGGGCATAAAAGGGTGATTAGATTTTGGGGAATGGTAAGATAGGGGAGAAACTCTTGCAGGGGGGTAGGCAAGTCATAGGAGGGCAAGGTAGTGGGTAGAAGTAAAGTAGAGGAGGAAGGAGGGATAGGTAAAAAGCGATATGCACATACATCAAAACAGAAATCAGGAATAGAATTTGTTTAAGAAAGCATATGTCTATATATGTGTGTGTGTGTGTTTGTGTGTGTGTGTAAGCACATGTCTATGTGCATATTTATAACTATAGAGAAACATCCAGTGAAACATAATTGTAACCTGGGATGGGAGGGATGGAGGAAAAAAAGAATGAAGCAAAAAAAAAAAAAACTGAACTGCAGAGAACACAAGAAGACTTTCAAGGAGGCAAGGAAAAGATGGACAGTTCTCAACACATATATTATTTATCATATAGCCTTTCTTGAAATGGAAATTTACTGTCATGCATTTTGAATCCTCTCTTATTTTCTGCTATACACGTGGAATGTTTTTTTTTTCTTTTTTACTTTGTACTTAAGTTACAATATTTGTTTATGCTATGTTTTTTTTTCCTCTATACTGTATTTGTGTTCTAGCATTTGAGTCTAAAATTAAAGAAGAAAGAGGAGAGGCTGATAGAGGGGAGGGTAGATTGGGGAGCAGGTAAGTCAGAAACAAAACTACTTTAGAGGATGGATAGTGGGGAAAGAGAGAGGGGAGAATAAATGAAAGATTGAGGGGAATACACAGAGCATAATCACAACTAAAAAAATATAGGAAATGTCTCTAATAAGGGCTACTTTTCCCAAATATATAGAGAACTATGTTGAATTTATAAAAATAAGAGCCATTCACCAACTGATAAATGGTCAGAGTTTTCAGTTTTCAGACAGGGCAGTCAAGTTATCTATAGACATCTGAAAAATTGTTCTGAGTCACTAATGATTAGAGAAATCAAAATTAAAATAACTCTGAGTTATTATTACACACCTATAAAATTGGCTAATATGACAGAAAATGATAATTATAAATAGTGGAGAGGATGTGGGAAAATTGAGACACTAAATGCATTGCTGATGGAGTTGTGAGCTGATTCAAATGTTTTGGAGAGCAGTGTGAAACTATTCCCAAAGAGCTATGAAACCATGCATATCGTTTAACCCAGCAATTATAACCCAATAATAGACCCAATGAGGTCTATATCCCAAAGGGATAAAAAACTTAAAGATAAAAAGGACCTATGGATACAAAAATATTTATAGCAGCTATTTTTGTTTTTTTTTCTTTTTGGGTTTTTTGTTTGTTTGTTTTTTTAACAAATGCTTTATCAACTTCTGGTTTATATCATTCATTTCCTCCAGATTTTGAGTTACAATTTTTTCCCATTTTTTCCCCTACCCACCAGCCTAGAATAGCAATCCCACAAGATATCCCCTCATCCAATATGCTCTCTCCCATATCTTCTCCCATAGCCCCTTCGACTTTTCCATTAGAGCAAGGTGAGTCTCTGTGTCCCAAGGCCTGCACATTTGATCTCCCAGTTACATGCAAAATAGTATTAATAATAGTATTTATATAAATTTAAACATTTAATTTTAAAACTTCGATTTTCAGATCCATTCCCTTCCTCCCTTGTCACCCATTCCCTCTGGGAAGATAAGCAATTCAGTATTTGTTGTACATGTATAGCTATGCAAAACATTATCATAGTAGATACATTATAAAAGGCTGCTTATAATTCCCTCCCACCCATCCCATCCCCCACCTGGTCCATTCCCTACTTTGATCCCGTCCCTCTTTGATAGTGGGTACCTCCTACCTCCCCTCCCAACAGAATGCCCTCCACTCCATCATCCCCCTTCCCCCTACTCTGCTGAAGGGTGAGATATCCCATTTATTATGTATGTGATTCTCTTCCTGAGCCAAATTCAATGAGAATATGGTTTTGCCTTTTTGCCTTCCTGTTCTTCCCCTCCCCTGAAACCACTTCCCCTTGCCTCTTCTACATGAGATTGTTTACCATACCCTGTCTCTCCCCATCTCCTCTTGCCACTTTCCTCTCTCACCTCATAATTTAACCCCTTAAGTATCATCGCTTCCAAACAAATTCAAACTATGCTCTCTATCTGTGTATAACTGTAAACATATATACACACATTCACATGTATATTAATATGTCCATATAACCCCCTTCAATTATTTTCATACTGAGAAAGGTTTCATCAGTCACGGTTATTGGTTTTACATGTAGGAATGTAAAGAGTTCAACTTTGATAAGTTCCTTTTGATTGCTTTTCCCTGATTACCTTCTCAGGCATCTCTTGCTTCTTGTGTCTAGATGTCAAGTTTTCTATTCAACTCTGATTTTTTTCTTCAAGAATGCTTGAAAGTCCTCTATTCCACTGAATGACCATATTTTGTCCTGAAACAAAATACTCAGTTTTGCTGGGTAGGTGACCCTTGGCTGCAATCCCAGTTCTTTTGCCCTCTGGAATATCATATCCATGCCCTTTGTTCCCTCAGTGTAGAAGCTGCCAGGCCCTGTGCTATTCTGATTGTGTTTCCACAATATTGAAATTGTTTCTTCCTGGCTGCTTGTAGTATTTTCTCCTTGATCTGGGAATTCTGGAACCTGGATATAATATTCCTAGGAGTTTTCTTTTGGGGATCTTTTTTCAGGAGGTGATCTGTGGATTCTTTCAACCTCTATTTTGTCCTCTGGGTCTAAAACATCAGGGCAATTTTCCTTGAGAATTTCTTGAAGGGTGATTTCTAGGTTCTTTCTTTGATCATGACTTTCAGGTAGTCCAATAATTTTTAAATTATCTCTCCTGGATCTATTTTCCAGGTCAGTGGTTTTTCCCATGACATATTTCACATTGCCTTCTATTCTTTCATTTGTTTTCATATGTTTCATTTCATCTGTTTCACAGCATCTTGATTTCTCATAAAGTCACTAGCTTCCATTTGCTCCAGTATAACTCTGAAGAAATGAATCTCCTCAATGAGCTTTAGAGATTCTTTTTCCATCTGGCAAATTTGGCTTTTTAAGGCATTCTTCTCCTCATTGCCCTTTTCTGCCTCCTTTGCCAGTCTATTTTCCTCAGTCAGGCTGTTGACCCTCCTTTCATATTTTTCCTGCATCCTTCACATTTCTCTTCCCAGAGCACTGAGTTGTCGTGTCCCAGAGCGCTGTGCTGGCCACTCCCTGCAGGGCTTTTGGGCTGTCCTCAGTGGGAGGTTTGCTTCTCTGTGTCATTCTGTGGGTGCTGGGGCTCCAGAAGTTGTTCAGAGTCCCCTTTTACATGGTTTGGAGGTGATCTGGAGGGAGAGCACCTTTAGCAGCTATTTTTGTAATGACAATGAATTAGAAATTGAGGGGATGCTCATCAGTAGGAGAATGACGGAACAAGATGTGGTATATAATTGTGCTTGAATACTATTGTAATATTAAAATGATGAGCAGGATACTCTCAGAAAAACCTAGACTTGCATGAATTAATGTGCAGCAAAATGAGCCAAACCAGGGGAACAATGTACACAGTAACAACAATATTGTTCAATTACAATCTGTGAATGACTTAGCTGTTCTCAGTAATACAATGATCCAAGACAAAAGACTTAGGTTGAAACCTGCTGTCCAGGGGGGCTAGGTGGCACAGTGAATAGATCACCACCCCTGGAGTTAGGAGGACCTGTGTTCAAATCCAGCCTCAGACACTTGGGCAGGTCACTTAACCCCAATTGCCTAGACTCCCTCCCTCCAAAAAGAAGAAAGGAAGGAAGGAAAGAAGGGAGGAAGAAAGATGCTGTCCATCTCCAGAGAAAGAATTGATGGAGTCTGAATGCAGATCAAAGCACGTTTATTTTACATTCTTTATTTTTCTTATTTTGGGGGGGGGTCTGTGTTTTCTTTCATATGCCTAAAATAGAAATATGTTTTAAATAATGTTTTGTATGATTATAACATGTAAAATTGCCTGTCTTCTCAATGATGGGGAGGAGAGGAAAGAAGGACAATTTGGAATTCAATTTTATTTTAAACTAATATTAACATTCTTTTTACATGTAATTAATTAAAAAGGAAAATTTTAAATATATTTTAAAAGATTTATTGAAGGAAGTAGCTAGACTTGAAGGAAGCTATTTCATCTGTGAGGAGGGAGAACATTTTAGGCATGACTAATAATTTGTGGGAAGATGTGATGATAGGAGATGGGAAGCCATGTACAATGAACCTCAAATAAGCTAAAATTTGGCTGAAGTAGAAAGTATGTAAAGGGCATAATAATATGAAAATATCAGATGTAGGGTTTGAAACGAATTCACTGGACATCTGTTTTGACACATTCATCTTATAGATGAAAAATGTAAGAACCAAGGAGGTTAAATAATTTGCCCAAGTCATGCAGGTATTGGGGCAGGGGAGGGGAATAGCAATTTATGTATCATCCATATGATGGTCACCATCACCATTTTACTATTATTTGCTCTTTTGATCCTCACAAAATCCGGAAATGTAGATGATATTATTATCCTCATTTTACAGTCAAGGAAACTGAGACAAACAGAAGTTAAGTGATTTCCCCACAGTCACACAGCCATCTGAGACTGTGTTTGAACATAGGTTTTTCTGACTAAAGGCCTAGAGCTCTATCCAACTGCACCATCGAGCCAATTCTAATTTAATATTCTAATGTTTTATATTGGAGACATTTATTCAACAAATATTTTAATATCTAAATAAATATGAGATAACAGAAGTAGGAATGTAATTGTTTCTTATGACTACAGGGTAAAGGGCAAGAACACACATACAGGGGAAGACATTCTGGGGGACCCTGAAATGACATAATCTTGCTGTTTACCTGTCATGAAGATTATGCCTAACTCCTTATATTGCTCCTCTTGTTCTCTGTTGTTTACTGTCTAAGCTATATTAAGGACTGCTCTAAAAATCAGCATCAACCTTGGTAGAAATTCCCTTGCACTCTTTAAACACAATGGTGACACCTGCTTCTATTGTGTCTCTAGGGTCCATATTTTGTGTCGTTTTCTGAATAATTTGTCTATTTCATTGAGAACTGAATAGGATTCTGTTCTTCCCAATAAACACGAAGGACACTGCACCATTTAGGAATAAAGTGGATTTTTATTTTCTTTGGCATAAAAGAGTTTTGAAAAATCATTCTGATTACTCAGTAAGAGAACAAGAATACCTACTCACTCAGAACAAGAAACACAATCTTCCATTTCTGAGAAAGATTGAATTTTCTACAGATTTCATTGTAACTGAATTTAAAAAGTTGGTGCATTAGGCTGCTTGCTCAAACACAGAAGGCTAGAGGAAAAATTACATTTTACTCATTTGATTTTCCTAAAATAGTCTCCCAGAATAGCCTATAATATTGACATAATCTTTGAAAATACATCTTTTATTTTCCCTCAAATTATACATAAGACAATCTAAAAAGCTTTTTTGCAAACAAATGTCAAATTTTTTATTATTCTTTAATGATAATAAAGATCTTCAGATTAAAATATGCATATATTACTAATAATTATTTATTCCACTCTTTTTAGGATGCATGTTTTTATTTGTGTGGGAATTCTCTCTACCATCATTTATCACCATCCCTTATGCAAACAATTATACAAGTTGCTGATTTACAGAAATACACAAAAACACACAAAATCATCACCTTTTTTAATGACTAGATTATAATCTAGTCAAATAATCCTTTCTGCTTTTCCTTACACATGATTCCTTACTTCTTTTACACTCTCTGCACCCTCCCCCTATGCTTGGAAGAAGCTTCATTCATGCCTCTACCTCGGGATCCCCTGGTTCATTTTCAGACTCATTTCACCTTCTCTATAGATTTGTTTTGTTTTGTTTTGTTTTTTCCTGATCCCTTGATGATGCAAAACCTCCCCCAAATGGCCCTGGTTTCCTTGTAACACTTTTGCATGTGTTTTGAATATGTTTATATATATATATATATATATATATATATATATATATATATATATTCAACTTGTATAACTGTCTATAGAAGGGATGGTGGTATTTTAGTAGAGGGACAGTAGATAGAGTGCCAGCACTGGAATCAGAAAGACTCATTATTTTGATTTAAAATCTGCCCTAAGAAATCTGTGTGACCCTGGGCAAGTCACTTAACCTATTTGCCTCATTTCTTCATCTGCAAAATGAATTGGGTAAAGAAATGGCAAACCACTTCAACGTCTTTGCCAAGAAAACCTGAGAAGGGGTCATGCAGAGTAAGACACAATTGAAATGACTGAACAATAAAATTCAGCTTTTCAACTTTGAGGTGATCCTTTTCTTTTTCCCTTCCCTACCTCAGTTCTGTAAATGTCTAAACCTTGTTGATTCCACTTCTTCGTCTCTCCACTCCATGACAATGAAACTCCTAGCACTTTAGTTCAGGGTCTCAGCATCAAAAGATACTACCGCCTCATATTTGGTCATCCCTCTTCCTTTGTCATACTCCCTTTCAAACTACCATTTATTTAACTGTAAAAATAACCTTCCTAAGGCAGCATCAACTTGACAAAGTGGTTTCATGTACAAAAAATCTTTAGTAGTCTATGATTTGTTCCTGTGATAAAATACACACTCATCCAGTATGTAAAGTCCTCCATAGTTTGAGTTCCATTTAGATGCTCTCAGAATTCAGCATTCTATTTCCTGTCTTTGTGTTTCTGCACAAGCCATCTTCCCACTTCTGGAATATGCTTGCTCTTCCTTTATATCTCTAATACTCCTGTCTTCCTCCAAGGCCCAACCAAGGTAGTATTTCCTCAGTGAAATCTTCCCTGATCCTTCCCATTATTAATGTTCTCTCCCCTTCCAAATTAATTTTCTTGATCTATGTATGTGTTATAATGCCCAGGATAATGTAAGATCCTTGAGGGAGAGAAACTGTTTCATTTTTGTCTCTGCATTCCTAAAGCCTAATATGGATCCATGGATATGCATGCATAATAAATGTATGTATGCATAATAAATTCTTGTCATGTTATTTTATTCTATAAAGCTCAATGTGGAGAAACTTACAAAAAAATTAAAGTGAGGTTTCATTATAATTCCTCTCCTGTATCAGCATAATGCATGTCACCATAATAAAGATGATATGAACACTTAAAGAAGGAGTTATATTATAAATTTAATGTGGAACTTGATGTCCATTTATAAATATGCTTGGATTAAAATGTCAAGCTAAGGGGTGGCTAGGTGGTGCAGTGAGTAATAGCGCCAGCCTTGGAGTTGGGATGACCCGAGATCGAATCCAGCCTCAGAAAATGAGCACCCACACATAAATAATGACTAGCCTTGTAACCTTGAGCAAGTTACTTAACCCCAATTGCTTAAAAACAAACAAACAAACAAAAAATGTCAAAAGCTAAAAGAGTACAAGGTACCAACTCAAACATTTGCTTCCATCACCCAGAGAATTAAAGTTCATTATAATTCTTGATAAAACTGTCCTAAGTTTCAAATTGAAGGAAAGAGACTATATGTTTGAAATAGGAAAGGGGGTGAGAAAGTAAAAGAATACACATTTAGTAAATGCCTTCTATGTGGCAGATACTCTGGTAAATATTTTTCCAAGGAGGAGAGCAGGAAGAAGATTCCACTCAAGCAACAGGAAAAGCCATAGATCCTAACGAATTAACTTCCCCTACTAAAATGAATAAACTAGTTCAGGTCTTCATTGCCACTATAAATCCATTTTAGTTCTTCTAGATTTTTCATGAATAACAAAACAATCAGAAAATTACTGTGATCATTTAATATATCAGTAGATTGTGCATTTAGACATAGTAGTCACCCAGCCAAATAAATTACCACAGTGACCAGTATCTAGATCTAAAGGCTTTCTATTTTATCCCTTCTTCATTTAGTGTACTATTTCTCTATCCTCCCATCTTCAATATATCCTTTTGACTCAAAGAATAATAATAAAATCTTAAAGTCCCTATAAGGGATTCTGTACCCCATGAAGATATTGTGTTAAACATTCCTTCATTCAAAATGAAACCTTAAGACAAAAATCAAGTTTGAATCTCAATTCAAAGGAGTCTGTATATGTGGAATAGTTCCAGAACTGTCTCTCAATTTATACTGTACTGGTCCAATTTATACTAGACTGGCATCCAAGAGAAGAAGCTCTCAAAGGAGGAAAAGGCTAGACTCTAAGGCCATTCCAATTCAGCATCATAACCTAAAGGATGTGTTCTGAAACAGCCCAGAGAAAACCCCTTTAACATTTAGAGTGCTACAGAGGAGTTAGAATATCTGACCAATATCTTATAGGGTTCCTAGATTATGTAACAATGACAAATGTCAGACTGCCCTAGTACAACTTGGGTGTGGGGTAGATGTATAATTCAACAATAATCAAAATGCATGGTTTGTTCACTTCTCCACTTTCTCATATCACATTGTTTCACATATATATTTAAATGAATATCTCCCAAACTGAAGAACATTATTCTTTAAATGAAAAGAGGGAAAAACCATGAGAAATGATGAGTCCAAGACTCTCAAGGGGGACAGTTTCCCGTGGTTCTCAATTTTAAACAATATAATCAGTTTGAAATTACCTAGGTACTTCATGCCATGCCCATATTACAAACCAAGCTTATGATCCTAAATGACAGGAAGAATCAAGCACTCCCCAAACAAGAAAACTGTAATTTCTGGGGATTCATTTCAAAGAAGTAAAACAACATTAATAGAAATTTTATGAAGTATAGATAAAGGAAAACTGGCAAACATATATAAAAGTATGATATTATTCAAAATTGATTATACTGAAACTGCAAGTATTTCTTAGAGGAAAGGCAATTGCATGAATATAACCTTCACTCTAGTCTCCTGTCTTAACCATGTGACAAATACTTCATGATAGAAAGAATAAAATATCATTTTTAAAGGAAATTATATATTTAGGAATAAGTTAATATTCTCTGCATACTAAAGACTGAAATCATGCTCCTGAAATTTGTCATTCCTAGGAATTGATAGAAATTACATGATCATTTTTGATGAATAAAAAAAAATGAAATTCACCATAAGTAGATATACCATGATACATTAAAAAAATCTATTTAATGCAAACAAGACATTGCAAATTCACATTGGAACTCATTCTCTCAAAGAGGTTACTTCAAAGACAAAATATCTCAAGTCTTCTGACTAATGAAACTCTAGAATCACTGAATCTTCTTCTGGTTCAACCTTGATGTCCCATTCTTCATTCAGTGCTGGTAAAGATACTTTAACAACTTACAAAATTTCAATCTCTCAAAGAAATCATCTCTTGATTTTCCATTGATTCATGTAGTCAATCCTTTCTTCCATTCATCCCCATTTCATCCATTCTCTTAATTTCAAGTGCAACAATGTCAAATGTCATGGTCCTGTAAAGTTGTTTTCCTTCCTTCTTAATTCTCAGGATTGTCAGAATCATTAATACTCAACCTAGCTGGCAAGCAAAGATTCTTCTCCTGATACTGACCTATTGCAGTCTAACTATAAAATTGATACCTAAAACTGTAGAAACCATGAGGTACAAGAGGCTATCCTAAGTCATCATTGACTGCACATAATGTGAGTAGGGTATGTTTGTCTGAATAGACAGAATCACAGGAACACTTTTCTTTTTGTGTAAGAATGGCATCACGATAGGTTCTTGTTCTTGTTCCTTATTGATATTTTTATTATATTTTTGCATATTTTTGCACTTATTGCATTTTTTGAATTTTCTTGCATATATGGTTTCAGAGAAAGAAGGGGGGAGAATGTCTTTTTTCAATGCTGTTTTTATGGAAAAGATAGAGGTATACAACATGGTAGTATAGTTAGTCAAATTATGAATTTATTGAATATACAAGCTTAAAAGTTGATATTAATTGTTTGATATCAACTTGGAAGAAGATTTCTAGAGGAATTCCCAGGGATATATGCTTGACATTAATTTAGTGTTTTAAACTATCGCTTAGATAGAAGCACAGATAATGCACTCATCTAATCAGTAGATGAGACATAATTGGAATAGGAAGTAAATTTAATGAATTATAAGGTGCAAAAAGATCTTGACATGCCAGAGTAACTGAACTTATTCTAAAATAAATTTAATAGAAATAAGTGTAGAGTCTTATACTTGGCTTAAAAATACCAGTTTCATAGGTAAACCAGATAAGATTGATATGTCTATACAAATATTTTTCTAATAAATATCTGGAGATTTTAGTGGACTGGAAGATCAAAATACATTAACAGTGCAATATGCCAGTCAGGAAAAGAAACCATAATTGTTTATTTCAATAAGAGAGTGATAGTGTCAAAGACTAAAAAGGTTATGGTACCACTCTACACTGCTCATGTAAGATCATTTGTAGTCTACAGTACTGTGAGACCAGAAGTTTAGGAAGGATATTTGAAAGTTGAAAAGCAGGAGAGGATTCTGGGAAGAAGGAGGAATAGGTCAAGAACTTTTAACTCTTCAAATTTCTTCCCCAAAAAAGACAGAACATCTCCTCAGAGGGACTATAGAGCAGTCAAAATGAACAAAAGTGGCGGCAAAGTGTCCTCCTAACACAACCTGATAAGATAAAAAGAAAGACCTGACTTTCAGGGGTGGAGGATCAGCCTGGGTGAAATGCAAACACCTTCAGGATAATTTGGAGGAATCAACAAAGAAGCTCTGCAGGCACCTGGGTTAGGAGGAAGCCTCAGTATCAGGAACTTTCACCTCATGGATAGAGTGGGGCTCAGAAGACTGAGTAGGACAAGATTGAAAAACCTTTCCCTACTGAGGGATGCCAAAGCACAGCTGTGCTGAGCAGAGGATCTCAGGTTGCAGCTGCAGGCAGAAGGAGCTACTACATGTCTGGTTAGTGCAGTAGAAGAGGAACAGGACCCTGCTGATTGTGGGCACTTGCAGGAGAGTAGAGTCATGGTTTCAGCTCCAGAAGAGAGGGAACATCTATTTTAAGTTTGAAGTCACTAGAGGTACTACACGAAGCAAGAGCAATTGTGGGACAGCTTGGCTGGGCAGCCTCGCTGTGACTTATGAGTAGAAAGGAGAGCTCATGGTTGGGCCCTGGGACAGATCTCAGAAAATGAAAGTAAGAACGACCTGAGGTTTAAGGCATCATTACCCACACCTCAGAACTAGCACTTGATTATATTAATAGCTGCTAAACAGAAAATAAAATCAAAATGAGTAAACAAAGGAGTAAGAACCCAACCATAGATAGCTACTATGGGAGACAGAAATAGAGAAATAAGAGAAAGCAGAAATAGAAAGAATCCATTGATCCCCAACTGAAAGAGATAACAGGAGGAAAACAAAAGAATATCATAGCCAAATTTCAAAACTCCCAGGTTAAGGAGTAAATATTGCAAATAACAAGGAAAAAAATGAATACCATGGAGCTATAATAAAGAATTCAAGACATAGCAGCTGCTATGTTGAAGGACTGTGGGTCTTAGAATACACTATTTCATAGAACAAAGCAGCCGGAGTTATGACCAAGGGTTATTTACCCAGAAAAGTTAAGTATAATCCTGAATTTAAAAAGGACATTTCATAAACTGAAAAGACTTTCAGGTATTAGTGACAAAAACAGCAGAACTGAATGGAAAGAGAAGGAGAAGGAGAAATATATAGTATACATTAAAGACCAAGTATAAGGATTCAATGAGGTCAAATTGTTTGTTTCTTATATGTGAAAATGTTATCAGTACTCTTATGACTGTCATCACTATTAGGTTGTTTCAAAAAAAGGCTTATACTGAATTGTGTTGAATGTTCTAAAAATAAAGACTAGGGAGAGATAAAAAAGACTAATTATCTCATCCAAATGAAGCATAAAAGGAAGAATTGATACACAAGAAGCTAGTGGTGTAGGTCGATTAGCGCTGGAACCTTATTTTCATCCAGAATGAGTTAAAGAGGGAACAACATTACACACACACACACACATACACACACACACAAATACACACACACATGCACTCACTCATATATGTGTATATGTTTATAGATATTTGTGTGTGAGTGTGCGTGTGTGTGTGTGTGTGATTGTACCCTTTTTAGGGCAGAGTAAGGAGAGGGAGGGGGAAAAATAAAGATAAAAGTGCTCAACTGAGAATAAAAAAGAAAACCTATAAGGAAACAAAATTGAATAGCTTTGAAAATAATATGTAGTATTTGGTATATAGTTTTTTTTGAAATGGAATGTTTTTATATTGAATACTTGCTTATTATATTCTGCTGTATATATGACAATCTTTTTTTTTCTTTTCTCATCTTATATTTAAGTTTAAAATGAATAAAACAATTTACAAATTAAAAAAAAACGGTTACAAAAAAGAAAAGTTGGAAAGCATTCCAAAAATGGCAAAAAGATGACAAAAGGCCACAAGTTCATACCACATGAAAATAGCATGAAGAAATGAAGGAACTGGTAATATTGAGACAATAGAAGAATTAAGGGAACATGAAATTAGTGTTTCCATATAGGGTACCCTTTTTATGTGAGCATTTTTGTATATTGTAATAGTCAAGGAAAAAATGAGTGAGAAACATTGAGAAAGAAGGTTCTTGGACTTAAATACAGCAATTATAATGTGACATGAGAGGAAGAAGTTATTCAAAGAAAAGGGAAAAACAAAAAACACCTTAATGAAAACAAAGATTGTGGAAGTGTCTTTTTTCATGGAAGTGCATTTATTTATGAAGGATTATTGTCCAAACATTGAAGATGGTAGTTCAGAGATCCTTATATCTGGAATTTTGGGGTAAACATGGATTGTAAATTGTTAATCAGTAGTAGTTTGACCCCCAAAATGTGAATTTTGGTTTCTCACCTTAAGAGAAAAGAGAGTCACATCACAAAAAATGACCATTCTTTGAGGTAGCATTCAGTCAGTTTCTAAAGGCAATAAGAAACAATGATCAGAGAAGAGACCAAAGTGGCAGGGATACATGCTAAAGACAGGAGAGACACAGAAAAAAAAGAGTATAATATAACAAAATGAAAAGAAGATTGATTGTTATCCCAAAACAATCTCAGAAGGCAGAACTAGGAGAATGGATTGAAGTTGTAAATTTAGGTTTGATCTAAGTAAGGGAATAAAACTTCTTTTTTATGTTATATTGTATCTTTATTTATTTTGTAAAATATTTCCCAATTATATTTTTCTATCTCTTTTTTATTTTTTAGTTTACATCGTTGATTTCCACAAGATTTTGAGTTTCAAATTTTCTCCCCATTTTTCCCCTACTGACCACCCCAAATAGCTATCCCACTGAATATCCCCTCCCCCAATTTTCTCTCTCCCATAACTTACCCCATCCCTACTTTGACTTTCCAGTAGGGGACGGTGGATCTCTATGCCCCAGCAATTGGATATTTTATTTCCCAGTTGCATGGAAAGTAATAATAATAATAATAATAAATGTATATATTTGATATTTCCATTTAATATTTTGATATATATTTGATTTTAAAACTTTGAATTCCAGATTATTTCCCTTCCTCCCTTGTCAGCCACCCTTGCTGGGAAGATAAGCATTTCAACATAGGTTGTACACGTGTAGCTAAGCAAAATATTTTCATAGTGGATATATCGTGTAAGACTGACTATATCTCCCTCCATACTATCCCCTCCCACTGGTTTTGTTTTGTACTTTGATCCTTCCCCTTTTCAAAAGTCGGTGCTTCCAACTCCCCTCCTCTCCAGCCTGCCCTCCCCTTTCCTTATCCTCCTTCTGATCCCCTTCCCCCTCTACTCTCCTGCAAGGTGAGATACCCTATTTAGCGTGTATGCCATTCCCTCCCTAAGCCAAATTCAGTGAAAATAAGGTTGACTTATTCCCTTTTGCCTTCTTGTTCTTCCCCTCAATTGTAACAGTTTTCCCTTGCCCCTTCTATATGAGACGATTTACCCCATTCTCTTTCTCCCCATCTCTTCTCATTATATTCCTCTCGAGCCTTTAATATCACCTTTTAAGTATCATCCCTTCCTATTCAATTGGTTCTGTGCCCTCTATGTACACCTGTACACACACACACACACACACACACACACACACACACACACACACACACATATATACATATTCACATATGTATTCATATGCCCATATACCCTCCTATATAGACATATATATATATGCGCATATACATACATTTCTATTCCCTTCAACTTTTCCCATACCGAGAAAAGTTTCATAAGTTACAATTATTTTTTTTTCCATGTAGGAATATAAATAGTTATACTTTGATGAGTTCCTTATGATTTCTTTTCCCTGTTTACCTTCTCATACTTCTCTTGCTTCTTGTATCTGAATGTCAGATTGTCTATTCAACTCTGGTTTTCTCATTAAGAATGCTTGAAAGTCTTCTATTCCGCTGAATGAACATATTTTCCCCTGAAACATGACACTCAGTTTTGCTGCGTAGGTGATTCTTGGTTTAAATCCCATCTCCTTTGGCCTCTGGAATATCATATTACAAGCCCTTTGTTCCCTCAGTGTAGAAACTGCCAGATCCTGTTATCCTAATTGTTTCCACAATATTGAAATAGTTTTTTTCCTGGCTGCTTGTAATATTTTCTTCTTGATATAGAAATTTTGGAACCTGGCTATAACATTCCTAGGTGTTTTCTTTTTGGGATCTTTTGCAGGAGGAGATCTATGGAGTCTTGCAACCTTAATTTGCCCTCTGGTTCTAAAATATAAGGGGAATTTTCCTTGAGAATTTCTTGAGGATGATTTCTAGGTTCTTTCTTTGATCATGATTTTCTGGTAGTCCAATGAATTTTAAATTATCTCTCCTGGATATATTTTCAAGGTCAATGGTTTTTCCAATGAAATATTTCACATTGCCTTCTATTTTTGACTTGTTTGGATTTGCTTTTGATCTGTATCTTGATTTCTCATAAAGTCATTAGCTTCCATTTGCTCCAGTCTAATTCTGAAGGAATGAATCTCCTCAGTGAGCTTTTGAGATTCTTTTTCCATCTGGCAAATTTGGCTTTTTAAGGCATTCTTCTCCTCATTACCTTTTTGTGCCTCTTTTGCTATCTTATTCTACTTTTTAAGGTGTTATTTTCTTCAGTCAGGTTGTTGACTCTTATTTCATAATTTTCTCGCATCGTTATCATTTCTCTTCCCAGTTTTTCTTCCACTTCTCTTATTTGTTTTTCAAAATCCTTTTTAAACTTCTCTAAGGCTTGTAACCAGCTGGTATTTTTCTTGGAAGCATTTGGTGCAAGAGTTCTGACTTTACTCTCTTTCACCTGTTCCATGCTTTGATCCTTTTTGTCCCCAGAATAGGAGTCTCATATTGAATTTCTCTGCTTCCTTTGCTTGCTCATGTTGCCACTTACTTACTTGACTTTGGAGCATTGCCATAGTAAAATTCTGCTACCATAAAGGGGAACTTTATTGTTGGGCTTTTTGCAGCTTCTGGAGCTATTAGTTGGGTGCCCTCTCTGAAGCATCAACACACTCTGGCTTACTGGTCATGCACCCCAGGACCTTCACCCTAGACAGCAATCCAGGTCCAAGCAGGTTAAAGCAAGAGTGATTACCCCTCATACTGGTCGCTTGATCCCCCTCCAATCTGCAGGCCAGGAGCTCTGAAGCAACATGACCAGTGAGCTTTAGCTGCTTCTCGCCCCCAGGGACATAGGCTGCATTGTACTGCCAAACTCCCTGTTCCCGCAAAGTCTACACTGACCTCTCCCTTTGTCTTTGGCATCTATACATTGATAATTCTGGAAACTGCTGCAGTTACTGGAGATCTGAAGTCCCTCCCGTTGGCTAGTTGGACCACACTGAGGCTAATACTTCTGGCTTGCGCAGGTCTGGGCTCTTCTCCCATAGAGCTGACCTGGCCCATTCCTGCAGGCCTGCTGTGCTATTTTCAGTGGGAGTTTAGGTTTTCTCCACCATTTTGTGGATTCTGTAGCTCCAAAGTTTGTCTAGAGTCTTTTTTTACATTAATTGAAGGAGGTGGAAGCTGGAGCCACACAAAAGTCCTGCTTCTACTCTGCCATCTTGACTCTGCCCCTTTGAGAATAAAACTTCTTAAAACTTCTTAAATATCTAGTTGATGAATAGAACTTAGGAAATAGTAGGTTTCTCATCAATGAGAAAGGCCTTCAAGCAAAAAAAAAAAAAACACTTATGATTGACTATTTGTCAGGTATTTTATACAGTGCATCCCTGTTCAGATACTGAAAGAAATAATTAGGTTAAATGTAAAGTCTTTTTATGATTCTATGAAGATCTAAATAATGGTTGGGTAAAAAAAAGGTTAAAAGTTATAGTTTTGCATTTCTTTTAAGAAGTCAAATAGATAACAAAGAAGTTAGGTTTTATTCATTCTTTCCTTCTTCTTGTATCTCTTTCTTGTTTTATTCTTCCCTTAATTATTAACGATTGAGTTTCCTTTTCCATCCACATTGCAGGCTCAGTCATCATTTCTCATTCCAAGTTGGCCACAAGGAAGCTTAGGGGTTTGGGGCAGGGAGGTGACAGATGTCTGCATCTTACAGATACAACTTAGGGCTAAAGAACTGTCCTTTGAGATGATTAATAGACACCTAACTAGATGTTGATCTGGTAATTCAGTTGATGATTAAAAAAAAAACCACTATCAACCATTCTACCTCTTTATTCCTTTCTGCATTCCCTATTGGCTTCAACTTTCCAAATTTCATTATGTAACTCCACTGAGGGGCGTGGAAGGATGATGAGTCCTTGTCTATGACTTTGTCAATAATTCCCACTTGAAGTGCCAACATAAATTGCCAAAGTATCCTGATCACATTCTCTTCTTTTGGATCAGTTATTTCCTGATCTTAAGCAAGGTTATTTGTTTAGCTATTCTGAGATGGAACTGCAAAGTGAAATGTAAAATAAACAGTTAGCAGTCTTGACAAACTACGTAGATTCTGATAAAGCTTAAATGTTATCCAATAAAAATTGTAGTTATTAAAAAAAAGAAACAAAAAAAATTGTAGTTATAGGGATGGCTAGGTGGAACAGTGAGTAGAACACAGGCCCTGGAGTCAGAAGGACCTGAGTACAAATTCAGCCTCAGACACTTAATACTTACTAGCCATGTGACCTTGGGCAAGTCGTATAACCCCAATTGCCCTCCAAATAGCAAAAAGCAAAAATAAAAAAAAAATAAAAAAGAATTGTAGTTATAAATTAAGTCACAGAATCCTATTAAATCTCTTAATGTATGCTATGATTCTTTGTTTTCAAAATTTCTTTTTGTATGTAGTAATAAGCTATTTGACAATACTTAATTTATATTGTATACTGGGTCTTTCTTTTGCTTACCATTTTAAAACCCTTGGACTTGTGAAACATATTCAAATTAACCATAATTCAAAAGCATCCCCAGGAATACAGGATGAGGACTTAACCTAGTCCAAAATACATGTCTGGCTACAGAACAGTGATGGGATAAAAGGTCTCACTCATTTGTACTCAGCCCAATCATGCTTAAAGCATAGAAAATGAACTACCCACAAATCTTCTCAAGGATTAAAGGTCTTTGCTAGCATAATTATTGTTATGGAATTTCTTCTGAGTGACATTATCATGAATTCCTGTCTCTTAGGAATGATTCTTTAGTAATTATAGATAAATAAGTTCTCTTGATTGTGCGGTTTGTATGTGGAATGAACAGTACAGTGATCTTAATGTGTCTCCTTTATTTTCTGTCACACAACTGGTGGGTCATTCATATTACCATTTCTTGTCAGTGATTCTCTTGGTTGACTTTTACTTTAATATGTATATTCTAAGATACCTGGCCAAAAATACAGATGTTACACACCCTTTTCAGGTCACTACAGAATTCATCTTCGACAAATGAAATCTTCAGCCCTTTGTTCTCAATAGAATGTAAGTTTTCTGTGGGCAGGGATAGCTTTTCAATAGTATTTGTATCACTAACTTCTAATATAGTACTGTGAACATAGTAACCAATTTACAAAAAGAGTATTGAATTTAATAACATCTGATTTAATTCAATTTTCCTTTCAGATTTTTTTTTTGTCTATTTGTTTGTTTTGCCTCTGTTTTCTGGTCACTTAAGGGAACATCTCTGTTAAGAAAAGTATATATAATAAAGTCAAAAAGTCCTGGTAAACTATCAGCTTATGCTCTCATTCTTACACTGTTTCCTGCTAGTATATAAAAATCTATAGAGACATCTCTGCATTCACCTTGGACCTCATTCAGTTTCTCAATGGAAAAATTCTTTTGTTCTTCGATTTAAAATAAGGAGGAAAGAAAATAATAAAAACCTAGGCTAAAAGATCAATGTATTAAACTTTCTGACTGCATTCCTGTTTTTTAAATGTATATTTAGCTAACAATAAACCTGTCAGACTTTCATGTTACTATTCTTACTAGAAATGATTAAACTCAGCATATATCTATCTTTTTTCTTCTGCCCATTCCTGCAAAGTTTGTAATCTTGTCTTTCTTTTTTTCTTTCTAAATTGTTGGATCTATAGATTTTTGTATTGACTTTCTTTCTTCAAACTGTTGTGATGGAAAACTAAGCATTTTAAGTGTTTTATTATATATATATACTTATAACTATATAGAATTTTGGAATATTATAATTAGAAAGAAGCTACAAAGGCCTCTTGTATTAATCTCAAAACAGAATACCCTCAAACTGATAAAATAATCCTATGCATTATATTAGTGGATAGAATTTTAATTATAGTCACTGGAGGTCTATGAAAAGCTCCTTTACACTGTTTTGTTAAATAATTCTGCCATTACATTAGGTGAAAAATATAAGTTTGTGTATTAAATTTATCAATTGGGGGTGGAGTCAAGATGGCAGAGTAGAAACAGCACTTCAGAGGAACTCCATCCCACACCACTTCAAAATTATGTAACAGGGAGACTATGAACAACCTCTGGAGCTCCAGAACAAACAAAATGACACTGAGAAGCTAACCTCCCACTGAGAACAGCCCAGCAGCCCAGCAGGGAGCAGCCGGCACAGTGCTATAGGAAGTGAGCCCAGGCCCATGTGAGTCTCGGTTTTAACCCGAGGGCATCCAGACCAGCAGCCAGCTGGAGGGACCCCAGGACAGCAGGAGCTGTTGCATTTCCAGAATTATCAACACATAGATGCCTAAGAAAAAAATGAGAGGTTAGTGCCCTATGGACTTTGGGACTGGTTGGGAGAATGCAGCAGCTTCATCCCCTGTGGGTGAGAAGACTGTGGAGGAGACTGTGCAGCTTGCCCCACTTTGCAGCTTCTGTTGCAGCTTCAGCTCTTGGCCTTCGAACTGTAGGGGGATCTGGTGATAAGTCTGGGGGGTAAGTGCTCTTGCTTTACCCTTCTTGGATATGGATTGCAGTCTGGCGTGGATGTCTTGGGGTGTGTGACCAGCTTGCCAGAGTGTGTGGAGGCTTCACAGAGGCTGCCCAACTAATACCTCTGGAAGTTGAGAAAACCCCAACGTTTGGAACAGAAGTCCCCCTATCTGGTGGCAAAGTCCTACTGTGGCAACAAGCCCCAAAGTCAAGTAATTAAGTGGCAACATGCCTAGGCAAAGGAAACAAGATAAACAGAAAAATGCAACATTAGACTCCCTATTTTGGGGGCAAAGAGGATCAAAGAATGTAATGGGAGGACTGTGAGGTCAGAACTCCTGCACCAAAAGCCCCAAATGAAAATACGAACAGGCTACAGGCCATAGAGGACCTTAAGAAGCAGATAAGAGAAGTGGGAGGAAAATTGGGAAGAGAAATGAGAAAGATGTAAAAAAAGTAGTAAATGAGAGTCAACAGCCTGACTGAGGAAAAGAACACCTTAAAAATAGACTAACTCAAATGGCAAAAGAGGCCCAAAAAGGCAATGAGGAGAAGAATGCCTTAAAAAGCCAAATTTGCCAGATGGAAAAAGAATCTCAAAAGCTCACTGAGGAGAATCATTCCTTCAGAATTAGACTGGAACAAATGAAACCTAGTGACTTTATGAGAAATCAACATGTTATTAAGCAGATCCAAACAAATGAAAGAATAAAAGGCAATGTGAAATATCTCATAGGAAAAACCACTGACCTGGAAAATAGATCCAGGAAACACAATCTAAAAATTATTGGACTACCTGAAAGCCATGATCAAAGAAAGAATCTAGAAATCATCCTTCAAGAAATTCTCAAGGAAAATTGCCCTGATGTTTTAGAACCAGAAGGCAAAATAGAGGTTGAAAGAATCCACAGATGACCTCCTGAAAAAGATCCCCAAAAGAAAACTCCTAGAAATATTGTAGCCAGGTTCCAGAATTCCCAGATCAAGGAGAGAATATTACAAACAGCCAGGAAGAAACAATTTCAGTATTATGGAAACACTATCAGGATAAGACAGGATATGGCAGCTTCTACACTGAGGGACCAAAGCACATGGGACATGATATTCCAGACGTCAAAGGACCTGGGATTAAAACCAAGAATAACCTACCCAGCAAAACTGAGTATCATGTTTCAGGGGAAAATTTAGTCATTCAATTGAATAGAAGACTTTCAAGTATACTTGAGGAAAAAACCAGAGTTGAGTAGAAAATCTGATATTCAGATACAAGAAGCAAGAGATGCTTGAGAAGGTAAACAGGGAAAAGAAATCAAAAGGAACTTATGAAAGTTGAACTATTTACATTCCTACAGGGAAAAACAATAGCTGTAACTGATGAAACTTTTCTCAGTATGAAAATAGTTGAAGAAAGGCATATGTGCATATGAATACATATGCAAATGTGTTTATAGATGTTTTCAGGTATACATAGATAGAGGGCACAGGTCGAATTTAATAGGAAGGGATATAACTTAAAAGGTCAGGTTAAGAGGTGAGAGAGAAATGTGGTAAGGGAGAATGGGCAGAGAGAATGGGGTGAAATTTCTCATGTAGAGGAGGCAGGGGAAGGTGGTTGTAGGAGAGGGGAGGAACAGGAAGGCAAAAAGGCAAAACCTTATTCTCACTGAATTTGCATCAGGGAGAGAATGACATGCATAATAAATAGGGTATCCCACCCTACAGAAGCGTGGCAGGGAGGGGAATGGGGGAAGGTTGTGAAGGAGAGGGTGGGCTGGGGTGGGGGAGGGAAGTTGGAAGCACCTACCTTTGAAAAGGGACAGGATCAAGGTGGGGAGTGGACCAGGTGGAAGGTAGGATGGGAGGGAGGGAAATATATTCAGTCTTTTCAATATATCTACTATGGTAATATTTTGCACAGCTACACATGTGCAGCATATACTGAGTTGTTTATCTTCCTTTCAAAATCAAATTTTTAAAAATATATATAAATACTGTGTTTAATACTATTTTGCATATAATTGGGAGATAAGATGTGCAGGCAGTCGGGCTGGGGGATTCACCTTGCCCTACTGGAAAAGTTGAAGGGGGTATGGGAGAAGAGATGGGAGAGAGCAGATTGGTTGACGGGATATCCTATATGACTATTATTCTGGGGTGGTGGGTAGGGGAAAAATTGTAACTCAAAATCTTATAGAAATGACTGATGTAAACCAGAAGTTAATAAGGCATTTGGAGAAAAAATATGATTAATCAAATGAAACTGCGATCTCTAATCCATGACAGACCAATTCTAACAGCGTGAAATTTTATAAAGGTAAATATAATATTCTTCACTGAGGTTTAAAAAGTCAACAGCATAAGTACATAATAATAATGATCTGGCTTAGCATGACCTTAGGCAAATTATTGACCTCTAGCAAATATTCATAAATTGTGAAGTTATAGCTATTAGAAGCTATAAATGTGATCATAAATCATATAAGCATGATGCTTTACCAAGTAAGAATAGTGATGGTCTCACTATATTCTGAGCTAATCAAGCCACATCTAGAGTGCTATGTTCAGGGTTTTTTTTTTAATCAGGTTAAGTGACTTGCATAGGGTCACACAGCTAGTAAACATCTGAGGGCAGATTTAAACTCAGGTCCTTCTAACTCCAAAGCCAGTGCTCTATCCACTAACATTTAACTGCTCCCACAAGCCACATTTTTATATCGGTACTGAAAAGCTAAATTTCATTTCAAGGATGACAAAAAGCATGGACATGGGATGGAAGCCATGTTTAAAGAACTATGGGTATTTCCAATGGAAAAATTTTAAAGGAAACATGATCACTCTCTAAAAACACTTGTAAGACTTCTATATGTTAAAGGAATTAAAGGTATTTTTTGTGATTGCAAAGGACAAAATTATAATAAGGAAATGAGGTTGTTGAAAAACAGATTTGGTATCAATGTAAAGTAGAACTTCCTTATAATTAGAACCATACCCAAACTAAATGGGCTACTTCATAAGGTAGTAATAATATCAACATGGAAACACAACAGCCTACATTTATATAGTGCTTTGTTTTGCAAAACATTTTTTATACATGGTTTCACTTGACCCTTACAAATGTCTGATGGTTTATATACTGTAGGTGGTGTTATGCCCATTTTACATATGAAGAAACAGAATCAGGGTAGATACCTTGTGCTTCATAATGGATTCCTGAAAATTTCCATAGGATTCTATACTTCACTTCCTTTTTGGTCTACCTCGTAGAAAGAGTTCTCTACATTCCTTTTTTACAATTTTCATTTATTTTTGTTTAGTCATTTTTTAGTCATGTCTGATTCTTTATGACCCAATATGGGGTTTTCTTGTAAAGATAATGAAGTATTTTGCCATTTTCTATTCCGGTTCATTTTACAGATGAAACTAAGGCAAACAGGTTAAGTGACTTGCCCAGGGTTACTCAGCTACTAAGTTTTTGAGGTAGATTTGAACTTAGGAAGATGAGGCTTTCTGACTCCAGGCCCAGAACTCTTTAACTATAGTCTCTTTGTTACCCTGCTACCCCTAAATTGTTCCTTTTATTTTTTTTTTATTCTCTTCAGTTTGAGTTGCAAATTTATCACAACTGAAACTGTTCCATTCAAAATTACCAGTGCCATCTCAGTTGCAAATTCAAAGGCTTCTTCTCAATCCTTATACTCCTTTACTTTTCAGCAGTATTTGCCACTGTTCGACAGTCTTTCCTCCTACTTACTTTTTTCTCGCAGTTTTTATGACAATACTTTCTCTTATTTTTCTTTATACCCATTGGGAAGTCTTTCTAAATATCAATTGCTATTTTATCATGACCCTAACTCTGGTGGTAATCCAAGGCTCTATTGCATGAATTCTCTCTTTATACTTTTCTACTTGTTGACATAGGCTTAATCATTATCTCCATGTACATTATTCAAAGATCTTTATATCTAGCTGTAGCTTCTCAGCTCTAATACAAAATATCCAACTTCGAATGAACATTTCATATTGGATGCCCCATAGGCATTTCAAATTACATATTTTCAGAACATAATCTACTTCCCTTTCTAACTTTCCTATTTCTGCCAAGACTACTATCATTCACCCATTCAATCAGAATTAGAACCATAGCATCATTCTTGTCTACATTCTTCTTTATTTCACACATCCAATCACTTACCATACCCTATCATCTCTGGTTCTTCCCATCTCTTATATCTATCCCCTCTTTTCTATTCTTGAGCAGGTATTACGATCACACTTAAATATTCAGCAGAATTCAGTGGCTAACTAGTACTTCTTGGATCACACATTAACTCCTATATTCAGTTTTTAAAATTCTTCACAAACTGACCTCTAACTACTTATGAAACCTTGTTTTATATTACTTTCCCTCTCTTACCTTTTCATTTAGCCAACTTTTGTTTCTTGCTGTTTCTCACAGATCCTCTGTATTCCATTTCTGTGACTTTATACTATGGATATTACATGAATAGAATGTACTCTCTCCTCACATCCACCTCTTCGAATCCTTACTGTTTGCAGAGCCAAGATGGTGGAGAAAAGGCAGGGACTCACCTGAGCTCTCTTCTAAACACTCCAACAAATATTTTTAAATAATGACTGTAAACAAATTCTAGAGTGGCAGGACCCTCAAAAACATGGATTGAAACAATTTTTCAACCCTAGGCAACTTAGAAGATCAGCAGGAATGATTTGTTGCACCAAGGTGAGAGGGGAGCACTGTCCATCACATGTTGCGCCAGCACAGACCCAGCCTCAGCAAACTAGGAAAAAGTCTTGAGACAACTGAATCAATGGAGGGCCTCAGTGGGCTTAAGTGGGCTTAAATCTGAACTTACAGATCATAAGGCGGTTGTATACGCAGTTGTGAGGACATTTACAGGGCTCTGTTTGCTGGCACCCGGGACAGGAGTCCTTTGGGTTGCCTTTATTTAGATCTGGGCTGCAGTCCTGGGTCTTAGTCCCAGTGCAAAGAGGAGCACTAACCAGTGCACAGTACAAGAGTATAGTCCCCCTAGATCATACTACCTTGGAATAGCCAAAAATTTGCAGGTCCTCAGAATTACCTACGTAAACAGCTGCACAAGAAATCTGAAGCTTGGGACCATGCCCCCTCCATTCCCAAATCAGAGCTCCACTATAGCCAGAAGTAAGAAAAAAAATAGGCTGTTAAATAGCCAAACACAAGAAAAAAATATTAATGGAAAATCATTATGGTGACGAGGAAGATCAAAACACATTCAGAAGACAACAAAATCAAAATTCCTGCATCCAAAGCCTCAAAGAAAAATATGAATTGGTCTCAGACCATGGAAAACGTCGAACAATATTTTAAAAATCAAGTAAGAGAGGAAACATTGGGAAGACAAATAAGAGTGATGCAACAAAATCTTGAAAAAAGTCAACAGCTTGGTAAAGGAGGCACAAAAAATACTGAAGAAAGGAACTTAAAAAACAGAACAGGCCAAATGATAAAAGAGGCACAAAAGTCCAATGAAGATAAGAACTCCATAAAAAGTAGAATTAGCTAAATGGAAAAAGAGGTACATATGTATATGTGTAAATAATCATATATATATATATATATATATATATATATATATTCATGTAGGGGTAGTTAGGAGGGACAATAGATAGAGTGCTAGGTGTGGAGTAAAGAAGACCCGAGTTCAACTGCAGCTTCAGACTCTTACTAGCTGTGTGGCTTTCGGCAAGTCACTTAACCTCTGCTTGCTTCATTTTTCGCAGCTACAAAATGAAGATACTAATAACACTGTCCTCCAAAGGTTGTTGTGAGGGTCAAAAGAGAAAATAATTGTAAAGTGCTGTAGGGGATCTGGCACGGTTCTATGTGTTAGCTATTATTATAAATGGAAAGAACAATTACCAAAGAAATAAAATGTGAATATTGAAAAATTATAAAAACAGTCATGACACAAAAAAGTTTAGATGATGTGCCTATCCAACCAGTTTGCAAAACTGGGAGGTCCAACAGTGTTATGTATTGTAATAATTTTAGAATTTTTCTTTTCTTTCTTTTTTTTTATTAAACAAATGCTTTATTAACTTCTGTTTTACATCATTCATTTCCGCCAGATTTTGAGTTACAATCATTTTCCCCCTGTTATTCCCCTACCCAACCTCCCAGAATAGCAGTCCCACAATATATCACTTCCTCCAGTCTGCTCTCTCCCATACCTTCTCCCATACCCCCTTCAACTTTTCCATTAGATGAAGGTGAATCTTTGTGGCCCAATGCCTGCACATCTTATCTCCCAATTATAAGCAAAAGAGTATTAATAATAGTATTTGCATATATTTGAAACATTTAATGTTGAGACCTCAAATTTCAGATCCATTTCCTTCCTCCCTTGTCACCCATTCCCTCTGGGGAGATAGGTAATTCGGTATATGTTGTACATGTCTAGCTATGCAAAACATTATCATAGTAGATATATTGTACAAGGCTGCTTACAATTCCCTCCCACTCATCCCACCCCCCACCTGGTCCATTCCCCACATGATCCTGTCCCTCTTCTATAGTGGGTACTTCCAACCACCCCTCACCCCAAGGATGCCCTCCCATCCATCTTCCCTCCTCTCATCCCCCTTCCCCCTATTCTGCTGCAGGTTGAGATGTCCGATTTAGTATGTATGTCATTCTCTCCCTGAACCAAATTCAATGAGAATGTGGATTTGACTTTTTGCCTTCCTATTCCCTCCCCCGCCCGCCTTACAACCACTTCCCCTTGCTTCTTCTACATAAGATAGTTTACCTTACCCTGTCTCTCGCCATCTCCTCTTGCCACTTTCCTCTCTCACCTCATAATTCATCCCTTGAGTATTCTCCCTTCCCAACAAATTCAACCTATGCCCTCTCTCCATATATAACTGTAACCATCTACACACACATTCACATATGTACTCATATGACCACACACCCTTCTTCCATTATTTTCATAGTGAGAAAGATATCATCAGTCACAGTTATTGCTTTTCCATATAGGAATGTAAATAGTTCAACTTTGATAAGTTCCTTTTGATTTCTTTTCACTGATTACCTTCTCAGGCATCTCTTGCTTCTTGTGTCTGGATGTCATATTTCTATTCAACTCTGGTTTTTTCCTCAAGAATGCTTGAAAGTCCTCTATTCCACTGAACGACCACATTTTCCCTGAAACAAAATACTCAGTTTTGCTGGGTAGGTGACCCTTGGGCTCATTCCCAGTTCTTTTGCCCTCTGGAATATCATATTCCATGCCCTTCGATCCCTCTGTGTCGAAGCTGCCAGGTCCTGGGCTATTCTGATTGTGTTTCCACAATATTGAAATTGTTTCTTCCTGGCTACTTGTAGTATTTTCTCCTTGATCTGGGGATTCTGGAACCTGGCTATAATATTCCTGGGAGTTTTCTTTTTGGGATCTTTTTCAGGAGGTGATCTGTGGATTCTTTCAACCTCTATTTTGCCCTCTGGATCTAAAACATCAGGGCAATTTTCCTTGAGAATTTCTTGAAGGGTGGTTTCTAGGTTCTTTCTTTCATCATGGCTTTCAGGTAGTCCAATAATTTTTAAATTGTCTCTCCTGGATCTATTTTCCAGGTCAGTGGTTTTTCCCTTGAGATATTTCACATTGCCTTCTAATCTTTCGTTTGGATCTGCTTAACAGCATCTTGATTTCTCATAAAATCATTAGCTTCCATTTGCTCCAGTCTAACTCTGAAGGAATGAATCTCCTCAGTGAACTTTTGAGATTCTTTTTCCATATGGCAAATTCGACTTTTCAAGGCATTCTTCTCCTCATTGCCCTTTTGGGCCTCCTTTGCCATTTGAGTTAGTCTATTTTTTAAGGTGTTGTTTTCCTCAGTCAGGCTGTTGACCCTCATTTCATACTTTTCCTGCATCCTTCTCATTTCTCTTTCCAATTTTTCCTCCACTTCTCTTATTTGATTTTTACAGTCCTTCTTATGGTCCTCTATGGCCTGCAGCTCACTCATGTTTTCCCCTGGGGCTTTTGGAGCAGGACTTCTGACCTCACAGTCCTTTTCCCACTTTATGCCCCCAAAATAGGAGTCTAGGGTTGCATTTTTCTGTTTCCTTTGCCTTGGCATGTTGCCGCTTAATTACTTGACTTTTGGGCTTGTTGCCATACTATGGCTTTAAGGCCAGATAGAGGAATTTTCATCTCGAACGTGTGGGGGGGGCAACTTCCGTTTCTGGCAAGCTCTAAACCCACCCACAACTTCCACCATAGATCACAATCCAGATCCAGGGAGGTTAAAGCAAGAGCTATTGCCTCACAAGACTGATAGCTGGTTCTCCCTATGGTTCTGCAGGCTGGGAGCCAGAGCTGCCTCTGAAAACTACAGAATGGATTGTCTCCTCTGTGGCTTCTAGCCCCCAGGGGAGGAAGCTGACGCATTCCCCAAATACAGGTCCCAAAGTCCATAGGACACTAACCTCTTACTTTGTCCTAGGCATGTCTATGTTGATAATTCTGTTGTAGCCACAGCTACTGGTGTTCTGGGGTTCCTCCAGCCGGCTATTGGCCCTGCTGCCCTGGAGCTAAAACCTCGGCTCATGGGGACCTCAGCTCCGGCTCGGCTCTGCTTCCCGCGCTCTGCACTCTGCGCGCTGCCAGCTCCCGGCTCCCAGACCGCTGTGCTGGTACTTCCTGCAGGGCTGCTGGGCTGTCCTCAGCAGGAGGTTAGCTTCTTTGTGTCGTTCTGTGGGTGCTGGGGCTCCAGAAGTTGTTCAGAGTCCCCTTTTACATAGTTTGGGTGGAATCTGGGGGCAGAGTGGCTTGGATGAGCTGTTTCTACTCCGCCATCTTGGCTCCGCGCCTAGAATTTTTCAATGTATTGATCAGTTATGCTGAGTTTTTTTTTTCCATCTTGATTTTTAAAATTTGTATAATAGTAAATCTCTCTGGTAGGTATACTAGGAGAAATTGTGCTTATGTAAAAAAATAAAATAATTTTACAATAAAAAGAACAATTTTGACAGTTGACATTATAATCATTTTTATTTGTTGTTGTTAAGCCATTTTCAGTCATGTCCAACTCTTTATGAGCCCCACAGCTAGATGGCCCCTTAAAAACTACTTTGCATTTATTTTGAACATGTTGTTGTTCAGTTGTATCTGACTTTTCATGATCCAAGTGAGTTTTTTTTTTTTGACAAAGATATTGAAGTGGTTTGTCATTTCCGTCGCAAATTAATTTTACAGAAAAAGAAACTGATATAAACAGAATTTGCCCTTGGTCACACAGATAGAAAGCATCTGAGGCCATGTTTGACTTCAGAAAGATGAGTTTTCCTGATTCTAGGCCTTCTGTCTATCCTCCACACCAGCTAGCTGGTATACAAATATGAAGATTTTTATAGCAACCAACCAGCCAACCAATTGAACACCATTTATTAAGCAATTCCTAGGTATTAAGTACTGAGATAAGTGCTAGGGATATGGAGACAAAAATGAAACCATCTTAACTGTATAGGAGTTCAAATAGTAATAGTAATATCTGCACTTAATTTTCCCAAAGCAATCTCCCAATCAAAATGCTGTGAAGTAAGTAAAGTAATATCTTCCCTATTTTTTAAATGAAAAGTGGAAAAAAAGAAAAAAGAATAACAAATAAAAATAATTTAAATAAATAAGTGAATAGATGAATATAAATAAATAAATGTAAACTAGGTTTGAAAAGACACAGACTTAGGAATTAAATACTTTGTTCTTCTTGTTTGCTTTTCCCCCGAATACTTAATTTGTATGTGAGTTTGTGTGTATTATATGTACATGACTGTACATATATATGTGTGCGTATCTGTGTATATGTGTATACATAAGTCTGCATGGTTTTTTGCTCTTCTCTTTCAGACTTTAGCTCAATTTTCATGACTCTCATCCAAAATATTAATTTACTAGAAAAATGTTAAAGATTTTCATCATGCAGAGCTTTATAAAAATGTTTCTTAAAGAGTCTGTTATTGATGTATATTCTCCAAAATGCTTCCTGAAATAACAAGTGCCCCAAGCATTGAGGGTTAAATTTGCCCAACTCAATTTAATGGGGGGGAGCTATGTAAGTTTTCCTGACTTCTAAAATAGATGGTTTTCTGTGCATTTCATACCAAAACCAATCCCATAAGCTATCAATCATTAAGCAATACATGAATGGGCAGTGTAGGTGATGCATTAGATAGAATGTCAGGCCTGCAATAAGAAAGACGCATCTTCCTGAGTTCAAAACTGACTAGCTATGGTATCTGAGACAAGTCCCTTCACTCTGTTTGCCTCAGTTCTTCATCTGTAAAATGAATTGGAGAAGGAAATGGAAAACCACTCCATTATGTCTGACAAGAAACCACCAAGTGGGGTCATGAAGAGTTGGACATGACTGAACAACACAATGATACATAAATGACACTGATAAATGCTAGTTTTATGCAAGCATTTTATTTATTGATTTTTATTAAATCTATATTTTTAATGACAGAAAAGAAAAAGTTCCAGGTATACAGAATGTAAGTTTCATCAATTCCATATTCTGGGCCAGGGAAAGAAAAGAATCAATTTGGTTGAAAAAACTGAATTCCAATCTTGCTCCAGGCTGCTTGTGAATAAAGGTGTAAATGGATGTCAGAATACTGTTGGGTGACAACCTCTAGCAGAACCTAGGAACATGACTAGTACCACATAAGTCCCAACATGAACATTCTGTTCTTCTGCAGATGCATCATGTGATTATGGAGTATTAGGTGACTGGGCATATAAGAGTGAAAAGAGAACAAGTAAAAACAATATACCAAGAAAACTCCAAATGGGGTAACAAAGTGTAAGACACTACCGAAAATGACTGAACTAGAAGCAGCAGCAATATTACACTCATGATGCAATTGAACAGTCTTGAAACTGAAAGGTTTTGATAAGAGGAATTACTTAGCTAAAGTAATCAGTTGAGAAAGATTTTTTGATTGTAGCATTTTAAATTAATTGGTTGAAAGTCATAAAAATGGGTGGGTCAACAAGAAAAAAGGTCAATGGAAATCAAATCCTTTTCTGTAGAACAAAGAGGAAGGAAAATACATAATATGTCAAAAAAGGAAGCAGCATTATTTGAATGTAGACTCAGAAAATACAGAAGTTGGATCGTAAGTTTGCTTTCAGAACAGGCAGCATGATTACCTTCTATCAGTGAGGTTTGGTGTATGGAAATTGCTCTCAGAAATAAAAGTTCTATCTGACATTCTCAGAAAGTTTTTTTTTTTATTTTCATGATTATAAAGTCATTCTTGATCATTTCTATATCCAGCAATTCCAACTTTGTATGTTCCTTAATTAATGAATTCTTTTGCTTGTCAGAGACACACTGTCTGACCCTGGACCTTTACAATGATTAATAAATAGCCAAACTGGTACAGAGTATTCACAAATGATCAATGACAGAATTGTAATAGTTGAACAAAGGAATATCCTTTTTTCTATTGAATATTTTTACTGTGGAGGGGCAGAGACAAGATATCAAAGTAGAAACAGGAACTCCGAATGGCTATGCTTTTCACCTCCTCCAATTCACATAAAAGGGGACTCTAAAAAAACTCTGGAGTTACAGAACCTACACAGAGAGGCTAGCCTCCTTCTGAGGACAGCTCAGCGTGCTGGCAGCAAGCAACCATCACAGCACTCTGGGAGCCAACCCCAATCCCTCGGGAGCCAGAGGTTTTAGCCCCACAGCAGGCCTGACCAAACCCCGCCTGGAAGGACTCCAGATCACCAGCATTTGTGGCTGTTTACATAACTATCAACACATATATGTGAAGGACAAAGTGAATGGGCAGTGCAGTGTGGACTTTGGGATCCAGTAGTTGGGAGTGCATCAACCTCTTCCCCCAGGGGGAGAAGACACTGAGAAGCCGTGGCCATGCGGCTGCTGCAACATGGCAGCTTCAGCTCCTGGCTTGCAGAGTGTAGGCAGACCAAGTGACAAGTCTGAGGGGTAATTTTTCTTGCTTTAACCTTCTTGTATCTGGATTGCAGTCTAGGGTGGAGGGCCTAGAGTATGTGACCAGCTTTCCAGAGCATGTGAAGGTTTCAGAGAGGGCACATCTGGCAGCTAAGAAAACCCCAGCATTTGGGAAAGAAGCTCCCCTGTCTGGTATTAGAGTACTATTGGGCGAAAAGCCAAGGGATAAAGTGACTGAGTGGCAACATGACCAGGCAAAGGAAGCAAAGCAAACAGAAGAATCCAAAATTAGACTCCTATTTTGGGGACAAAAAGGATCAAAGCATGGAACAGGGGGAAGACAGTGAAGTCAGAACTCCTGCACCAAAAGCTTCCAAGAAAAATACAAGCTGGGTACAGGCCATTGTAATGTAAATGCAAATTTAAAGATATTCCCTGCCCCTAGGCCCTTTGGTGGGCTTTGGAGACTCTGAGAACATTCCTTGACTTGAATATATACTCTGCCCCATCATATGCTGAATGTGGTCACATGGAGGCTGTGGCAGGAGGCTTCGTTTTCAGGAAAGCCCATACCTTGATGCTGTGTGATTGGGCAGTGGATCAAAAGGGTGGGTACATTTCTTTGACCCAGGAGAAGGCTATATAATCACTGATGGGAGGCTTTGCTTTGGGGCTCACTTTGAGAAGTGTTGTGTGACATGACCAGATGAGACTCTGGGAAGCCATTGAGAGCCCCCCAGCTTTGAAAACCCAGATGTTGATGCTTCCCTCTCTGGTAACTGTGATTGGGTATATATTTAATGGTTAGACAGTTTGGAAGCCTGTCTGCTTGATCTGTTTGTTTCTCTGTCTTTTAAGTTCTGTCTGTATACTTTGAAGTTCGGGGTGCTGAAATTTTTCCCCTGAACAAGGTAAGCAGTATGTTTGGTTGAATAAAGTAAGCTTGTTAACTCATTTTGAGTTGCTTTCCTTTAGAAAAGCAGATGCAGGAATCTGTATTGACAATCTGGGGGTGTTGGGGTGCTTGCTGCTACAGCCATAGAGGACCTTAAGGAACAGATAAGAGAAGTGGAAGATAAATTGGGTAGAGAAATGAGAAAGATGGAAGAAAAGTATGAAATGAGAGTCAACAGCCTGACTGAGGAAAATAACACCTTAAAAAATAGTCTAACTCAAATGGCAAAAGAGGCACAAAAAGGCAATGAGGAGAAGAATGCTTTAAAAAGCCGAATTTACCAGATGGAAAAAGAATCTCAAAAGCTCACTGAGGAGAATCATTCCTTCAGAATTACAATGGAGCAAATGAAAGCTAGTGACTTCATGAGAAATCAAGATACTGTTAAACAGGTCCCAACAAATGAAAGAATAGAAGGCAATGTGAAATATCTCATGGGAAAAACCACTGACCTGGAAAATAGATCCAGGAGAGATAATTTAAAAATTATTGAACTACCTGAAAGCCATGATCAAAGAAAGAACCTAGAAAGTATCTTTCAAGAAATTCTCAAGGAAAACTGCCCTGATATTTTAAAACCAGAGGGCAAAATAGAGGTTGAAAGAATCCACCTATCACCTCTCAAAAAAGATCCCAAAAAGAACAGGAAGGCAAAGGGGAATGGGTCAAACTTATTCTCATTGAATTTGGCTTAGGCAGGGAATGGCATACAGATTAAATACGGTATCTCACCCTACAGAAGAGCATGGGGGAAGGGAATGAGAGGGGGGATAATGGAAGGGAGGGCAGCCTGGGGGAGAGGGAACTTGGAAGCACACACTTTTTAAAAGGGATGGGATCAATGTAGAGAATGGAACAAGTGGGAAGTGAAATAGGAGGAAGGGAAATAGTCATTCTTTTACAATATATCTACTATGGAAATGTTTTGCATTAGCTACACATGTACAACCTATACTGAACTGCTAATCTTCTGAGTAAGGGTGGGTGACAAGGGAGCAAGCGAATGAATCTGGAATTCAAAGTCTTAAAATCAGATATTTTACATATATACATACTATTATTAATACTATTTCATTTGTAATTGGGAAATAAGATATACAGGTACTGGGGCCTAGAGATCCACCATGCCCCACTGGAAAAGTCGAAGCATGTATGGGAGAAGATATGGGAGAGAAGAGATTGGAGGAAGGGGTATCCTGTGTGACTGCTATTTTGGGGAGGTGGGTAGGGGAAAACGGGGAGAAAATTTGTAACTCAAAATCTGACGGAAATGAATGGTGTAAATCAGAAGTTAATAAAGCACTTGAAAAAAAAACAATATATGTGCTGCTATGCTAAATGAGTATAATAATGCTGAATTCTATTAAACAAATATTCTTTAAGCTTAAACTTTTTATTATGTTTTGTGATGATTGTAAAGGGGAAAAAAGATGAAGAAAACATGAATTTTTCCTTTGAGCAGCTTATACTCTAGTGGACCAAAAATAAAGAATGTATATTCTATAAATAGGTATTAAGAATTAGACTTGTGGGGCAGCTAGGTGGCACAGTGAGTAGAGCGTCGGCCCTGGAGTCAGAAGGGACCTGAGTTCGGATCCGACCTCAGACACTTTAATGCACACACAAATAAAAACCTAGCCGTGTGACCTTGGGCAAGTTACTTAACCCCAATTGCCCACCAAAAAAAAGCAAAAAAAAAAAAAAAGAATTAGACTTGGTATAAATAATGTGAACATGAAGTGGTCCAATAAGAGTAAAAAAGGAAAATTCTTGGAATGGGAAGGAAGAGTTTTTATTCTTCATATCCCAGTTCAGAACCCTATATAGTTCTAGTCATTTTCTTTTACAGTCCTAGGCTGTATGGAAGGTTTACTTGTGTTCACTTTTAGCATTCAGTTTTCTCTTCCAGAAAACAGTATACAAACAGCATCTATCTCAGAGTTGTTGCTTGATAGAAGTGTGTGTGTGTGTGTGTGTGTGTGTGTGTGTGTGTGTGTGTGTGTGTGTGCGCGCGCGCAGTGGGGAAGAAGAATGAAGTTTGCATTAGAAACCACTGTGTCAGCTCTGACAAAAGGACCTTAAAAGCAGAAAGATCTTGACAATATTCTTTTAGTTCTGAAGCAGGGTGTCCAAGAAAGCCCCAATTAAGTCATTGTGCAGAGAACTTGGAACCAGCAGAGCAAGTGAGGATTTTTTTTTTTTACTTTGACTATATTTATTTATTTATTTATAAGGGAGGACTTTTATTTTGGGAAAAAGAGTTGGAGTAGGGGGGTTTTTTGAATGGATAGCAAAAGTCCCCCAAAAATGATGGAAGGAAAAAAGAATCAATGAAAAACTTTAAAAGCACATAAAATGGATCAAAAGAAATGGATGGAGGCAAAGAAATCAGGTGCGGTTGACAATATTCTTTTTAATCTTATATGTAATGAAAACTGTTCTTAGTTGAAGTTCAAAGTTTCATATACAACCTATTTTTATAGTTTTTACATATTGAAATACTAATGATTTTTAAGTTTGTAATAGGTACAGCTAAGTAGTAGTGGATAGAATGTAGGCCTTGAGTAAGGAAGACTCATCATCCTGAGTTCAAATTTGGATTCAGACATTTCCTAGCTGTGTGACCCTGGCCAAATCACTTAACCTTGTTGCTTCAGGTTCTCCTATGTAAAATGAGCTGAAGAAGAAAATAGCAAACCACGTTGGTATCTTTTCCAAGAAAACCTCATATGGTGTGAAGAAAAGTCAGGAATGACAGAAAAGTGACTGAATAGTTTATAAAAAAATAAGAAAAAAACAATAGTTCTGTATTCAGAAGACTCATATTCAAATCCCATATTTGACAGAACCTGTGTTACTTTTGCCAAGTTAATTTCTCTCGATGTTATTTCCACATCTGTAAAATGTAGAGGTTGCTCTTGGTAATGTCTGTGGGTCTTTGTAAATCTGTATCTTTGCCCTTATTCTGCTATCATCTCCTAAATATTTCATCAACACCTCATATACAACACATGGTAAATTAAACTGGGCAACTTTCCTCAAAAGTCGTATCCCTTTTGACTGTCTTTGATGATAATCAACTCATATTTCTGACACCAATATTCATTAAATGTCTCATGATGGGAATCTTGATTAAATTTTATTGTTGTCTCACTTCTCAAAGTCTAGAAATCATCAAATTCTGTGAATTATACCCAACAGTACTTCCCATACCTGTCCATTCCTCTCTATTTGCTACATCATTATTATGCTACTGCTGTCCCTCGTGGTTTAGATTATTGCAGAAGTATATGAATGTATCTCAGTCCCCTACAATCCTGTGTTCAAACTATTTGTTGTTTTGGTAGTAGCCACTATTGGCTAGAAATGCACACATATGGCTGGCCCAACTCCCCTGTGCCCATACCACTCCATATTCTCCCGCTCTTATTCAGATTTGTCTCCACCCATCTCACTACTCAGCTTCCTTTTGTCGTTGTTGTTATTCAGTCAATTCTGTCACGTCTGACTCTTTGTGACCCTGTTTGAGATTTTCTTAGCAAAGATAGAGGAGTAGCTTGCCACTTCCCTCTCCAGCTCATTTTTACAGATGAGGAAACTAAGGCAAAGAGGATTAAATGACTTGCCTGGGGTTGAACAACTAATAAGTGTCAGAGGCCAGGTTTGATCTTAGGAAAGTGAGTGTTCCTGATGCCAGGTTTGGCACTCTATACACTGTATTACCAGGATGCCCTACTCTGCTTCCTATTTCCCTTCTATTATGCACCATTCCCTCCAATTCTTCTACCTGCATATGTATAAGCTTTCAAATATCCTTGATAGTCCTTTGGTTATCACAACTTAAAAATCTTTGATTATCTTAACACTTGATTTCATCAAGGTCAAATAAATAGCTTCTTCTATTTATTTGTGGGTTCAACACCTTATTAGTGATTTCTCTTCTGTCCAACCCAGTCCAAAGGTCTTTCCCAATGCTGGAGAAAAGAAAATTAAAAGGAAATCTTACTTGATCTCTGCCTTCCTTATTCCTTCTCTTATTATCATCTCATTCAACTGACACAGAAATCTATGCTCTTCATTAATCCTCCTCTTTCTTCCACTATATTTAAACAACAATAATAAAAGTAAAATTATCTTATGGTCCTTAGCATTCTTCTCTACTGAACTTTAGCCCTCAACACAATTTTTATAGCTCTTTCTCAGCTGCTAGCCAATTAACTTGTTTATCCTTCAGTTTTTTCAACTGTAAAATGAAAATTATAGAATCTATACTACCTATCTCATAAGACTGTTGTAAGGAAAGCATTTTGTAAGTTGTAAATTACTATATAAATATAAGATATGGGGGCGGCTAGGTGGCGCAGTGAGTAAGAGCACCAGCCCCGGAGTTGTGAGGGCGGGGGATTGGTTCCAGCCTCAGTACTTAGCACCCACACATAAATAACTAGCTGTGTAACCTTGAGCAAGTTACTTAACCCCAATTGCTTTGAAAATAAATAAATATATACATAAATGTAAGATGTGATTATATTCCATGGTACAACTGCTACAACTATCCAATATTATAAAAATTTAATCTATTATAATTGGTCAACTTACATTACTGAATCCACCATTTGAATAAGTATTTTGGCATATGAAGAGCATTGCCTGAAAAGTGAGAATCTTCATGAAGTTATGTATTAGTATATTTTAGACTTTTTTTTGGCTGACATTTTCCCGACTGGCTTTAAGATGATTTTGCTTTCATTCAATGAAGACAGATAAGACTTTTTTGTTTCTTTGTTTTAAAAAATTTTGGAAGCCTCCACATCAAAAAAAAAAAAAAAAGCTATAGTTTCCAGCACATATCCATCAGAGATTTAATTAGGAAGATAACAAAATTCGTCAATATTTCATTTAGTGTGAAATGTAAACATAACATTGAAATGTTTTCTTCTTCTTGCACGTTTTCTCATAATAGCATTTCAAATCCCAACTTGTAGATTTTGGAAAGGAGATTTTTTTTTCAATTCAAGCATCTAATAAACATACAATTTTTCTCATTTGGCAACAACTGCAAACTGAGAGTAAATATGTGATTCATTAAGCATTTATTAGTGCCATGCTTAGATAATTGCAAGGTATTAAAAACACAATTACCTCATTTTATATATATATATATATATATATATATATATATACATACATACATACACATGTGTATGCATGTATACAAAATGAATAGAATATTAAGGACATCATCTATAACGATAATGAAGATGTTGGAGTCTTCAGGCATGAGTAGTTACAAGAAGATATACTAGACTGAAAATACCAGACAAAAGAGTTTTTAAAAATCTAGTCATTTGAAAAAATAATGATTTCCTAATTCTTTCTGTTCTGAAGAGACTTAGAAAAAGAAAAGCAATAATCACTTCTTCATCTGAGGCAAATCAAATGTTTGAAATGCTCTGTGTCCAGAATTTTATTAACAAAAAAATATGCAACTTCACTAAGCCAAAGTGCTTTTGCATTTTCTAAACTGATACTGATTTTGAAGGGACTACTACCTCCCTGACTTTTTTTTCCTTCCTCCTCCTTCTCCTCCCCCCACCTTTAGGAAACATGTGTACACAAATCGCTTGATTTCTAAGAAAATTTTTGTTTTTTTGTTTTTTTTTGTTGTTGTTGTTGTTGTTGTTTGGGGGAGGCAAGGTGATTGGGATTAAGTGACTTCTGCAGGTCACATAGCTAATTAATGTGTCAAGTGCATTTGAAGTCAGGTACTCCTGACTCCAGGGTTGGTGCTCTATTCACTGTGCCACCCAGCTGCCCTGAAAAAAATCATTCTTCAGGAAAACAAAAAACAAAAAACCAAGATGTTGATTTAGGGAGTTAAAGTTCTGCCTAGTATTGCCCATAACTTACTGTGTGATCTAAGCAACCAGTCTTTCTTTGCCTCACCTTACAAATCTGTTTAACTCTGGAGATTTACTTATTGGTAATGTAACTAGATATTCTACTGACTAGTAAGTTCTTAGAGGGTAGTTTTATGAAGGGTCTAAAAAGTGAGCAAGCAGACTTTGTCTATCTGGTTTTACATCTGCCAGCAAGGATTGATACCAATATTCAGTAACCAAGATAGCAGATTTTATTATAGATTTAAGTAAAATATAGGTAGAAAAAAGAACTGCTGGGCGGAGCCAAGATGGCAGAGTAGAAACAGCACTTCTAAGGTGCTCTGCCTCACACAACTTCCAAATAAAGTAAGAGGGGACTCTGAACAACTTCTGGAGCCCCAGCACCCAGAGAATGACACAGAGAAGCTGACCTCCTGCTAAGGACAGCACAGCAGCCCTGCAGGGAGTGGCCACTCAGCGCTCTGAGAGCAGGCAGCACAGCGCACTGGGAACCGACAGCGCAGTGCTCTGGGAGCTAAGCACAGGCCAACTTGAGCCAGGATTTTAGCCCTAGGGCGGCTGTGCCAGCAGCCGACTGGAGGGACCCCAGAACACCAGCAGCTGTGGAGATTCCAGAATTATCAGCACAGATATCCCTAGGTCAAAGTGAGAGGTTAGTGCCCTATGGACTTTGGGACCAGTATTTGGGGAACTCGTCGGCTTCCTCCCCTAGGGGCGAAAAGCCACTGAAGAAAGGTGGCACAGAAGACATTTTGCAGTGGCGGCTCTAGCTCCTACTCTGAGAACTGTAGGGAGACTCAGCAATCAGTCTGGGGGTAAATTGCTCTTGCTTTAAACTGCCTGGAACTGGATAGTGGTCTGGGGGGGAAGTTTGGGGTGTGTACCCAATTTGCCAGAGTGGGTGGAGGCTTTGCAGAGGCCACCCAACCTGCGGAAGTTGGGAAGACCCCACTTTTGGGTGGAAGCTCTCCTTTCTGGTGACAGAGTCTTACTGTGGCAGCAAGCCCCAAAATCAAGCAATTAAGTGGCAACATGCCTAGGCAAAAGAAACAAAATATACAGAGAAATTCAACATTGGACTCCTATTGTAGAGGCAAAGAGGATCAAAGCATGGTGGAGGACTGTGAAGTCAGAACTCCTGCACCAAAAGCCCCAAATGAAAATACAAGCTGGCTACAGGCCATAGAGGACCTTAAGAAGCAGATAAGAGAAGTGGGGGAAAATTGGGAAGAGAAATGATAAAGACATAAGAAAAGTATGAAATGACAGTCAACAACCTGACTAAGGAAAATAACATCTTAAAAAATAGACTAACTCAAATGGCAAAAGAGGCTCAGAAAGGCAATGAGGAGAAGAATGCCTTAAAAAGCTAAATCTGCCAGATGGAAAAAGAATCTCAAAAGCTCACTGAGGAGAATCATTACTTCAGAATTAGACTGGAGCAAATGGAAGCTAGTGACTTTATGAGAAATCAAGATGCTGTTAAAGAGATCCAAACAAATGAAAGAATAGAAGGCAATGTGAAATATCTCATGGGAAAAACCATTGACCTGGAAAATAGATCCAGGAGAGATAATTTAAAAATTATTGGACTACCTGAAATCCATGATCAAAAAAAGAACCTAGAAATCATCCTTAAAGAAATTCTCAAGGAAAATTGCCCTGATGTTTTAGACCCAGAAAACTCCTAGGAATATTATAGCCAGGTTCCAGAACTTCCAGATCAAGGAGAAAATACTACAAGCAGCCAGGAAGAAACAATTCCAATATTGTGGAACCTGGCAGCTTCTACACTGAGCGATTGAAGGGCATGGAATGTGATATTCCAGAGGGCAAAAGAGCTGGGATTGAAGCCAAGCATCACCTACCCAGCAAAACTGAACATTTTCTTTCAGGGGAAAATATGGTCATTCAGTGGAATAGAGGACTTTCAAGCATTCTTGAGGAAAAAAACCAGAGCTGAATAGGAAATTTGACATCCAGACACATGAAGCAAGAGATGCCTGAGAAGGTAATCAAGGAAAAGAAATCAAAAGGAACTTATCAAATTTGACCTATTTACATTCCTACATGGAAAAACAATAACTGTTTCTGATGAAAACTTTCTCATTATGCAAATAATTGAAGAAGGGTATATGTTTGCAGGTATACATGGATAGAGGACACAGGTTGAATTTGATGGGAAGGGATGATTCTTAAGGGGTGAAGCCAAGAGGTGAGAGAGGAAAGTGGCAATAGGAGATGGGGAGAGACAGGGCAGGGTAAACTATCTCATGTAGAAGAGGAAAGGGGAAGTAGTTGTAGGGTAGGGGAAGAACAGGAAGGCAAAAAGGCAAAAGCATATTCTCATTGAAGTTGGCTCAAGGAGAGAATCACATACATACTAAATGGGATATCTCACCCTGCAGGAGAGTCGGGGAAAGGGGGATGAGAGGAGGGACGATGGAGGGGAGGGTATTCTGGGGGGAGGGGAGGTTGGAAGTACCCACTATCAATGAGGGACAAGATCAAAGTAGGGAATGGACCAGGTGGGAGGTGAGATGGGTGGGAGGGAAATATAAGCAGTCTTTTACAATATATCTACTATGGTAAGGTTTTGCATAGCTGTACATGTACAACACATACTGAATTGCTTATCTTCTCAGAGGGAGTGGGTGACAATGGAGGAAGGGAATGGATCTGAAAATCAAAGTTCTAAAATTAAATGTTTCATAAGATGTCCAGGCATTGTGGCTCAGAGATTCACCTTGCTCTAATGGCAAAGTTGATGGGGGTATGGGAGAAGATATGGGAGAGAACAGATTGGATGAGGGGATATCTAGTGGGACTGCTACTCTGGGGTGGTGGGTAGGGGAAAATGGGGGAAAAATTATAACTCAAAATCTGGTGGAAATGATGTAAACCAGAAGTTAATAAAGCATTTGTTTAAAAAGAAAAAAGAACTGCTTTCAGGCTTCCCTCCCACCCCCACCCCCATCCTCTGATTGTCTGATTCCTGAACACAAACTCACCGTCTGTTTTTATATTTGAAGTAGCACAGAACCAGAATGTGTCACAGTCATTGCTTTTCTCTTTCTTCTGGCCATAACCTTAATGGACCAACAGCAGGAGTAAGGGATGTACTCAATCACGTGATAGACACCTGGGGAGTAGTCCTCTCTAACTCTATGCAGGAATTTCCTTTTATTTTGTGTATGCTTCTTGATTTCAATCTACTGTGTGCTCTATCCTGAGAGCCCCAAATATTTTCATTGAATTAATGGTCTGAAAATTATACCATCATTGATTTTACTTTTCCCAGAATGATTTGAGCTCAGTAAGAATTTATGAGTGTGAAATTGTAGACAAATGACCTCTTAATATAGTAAATTAATAGTCATACCTATTAAATCTAGTTATGTTTGTATTTTTATGACAGATTGACATCAAATATGTATAGTACCTTTCATCCAATTAAAGCCTCTCATTTCAGAACACTGTAACATAACAGTAATAATGGGCACTGTGTTGCTTAAATCTAGATTGAACATGTTCTCAGCATGCTTTTTTTTTTCTCTTGAGCCAAGATTGCATGACAGAGTTCTTCAGTGTATGAGATAAAGGGGAGGCAAAGAAGCTCAACTAACCATCGTCTAGCCCTTTGGTTAGAGAAGAGTTACCATTTACTCAGTGTCCATATACTATTACAGAAATAATTTTTAAAACCCAGCAAAGGTAAAATAAACAAAATATGTAACATCACGGTGATATAAAAATCTTTTCCACCAAGTTTACACATATATTGGTCACATATATTGACTAGTATTCACCAAAAATTGGATTTCTGATTTAAAAAAAAAAAACTAACTGGCATGTAAATATAAAATTGGATAAGAAGGTCAAAAGGGAAGGATGGTCAGGACAAGAACTTAGGTAGTAGAAGAATTTTCAATTATTGTCTCTTATCAAAAAATATTGTGTAGCAAAAAGCAGATTAAAAATTATCTTTGTTACTTTAGTGCATTTCTTAATCAAATAATGGGAGGGAATATATTCAGATGAGCCCATTAGTAATCATTCAGTCAAGCTACGATTGAGTCAATTATGTTTGCATTATGACTCAGTAATTCAATGACTTCTGCTATTAGCAGAAATGGAAGTAAGCAGGACTTCATCTAGGAAATATAATGTTGTCAACAGTTTTCAGGAACAGGTACATAAAAATAAATTTTACTTAACATCTACATTTTTTTTTGTACAGTGGGCTCTCCCCTTGTTTAAGATATACTCAAAATCAAACCACCTAATTTTAGGACATCTAGATTCATCACTATTCAATTTTGCCTCTTATATTCTACAAATTCCCCAAACAAGCAATCACCCCTGAAAAAAATATGTATCTTTTGTTCTTCCTTTACTGCTTCACACAATATTATTTTTTTTTCCTTTTGACCATTCTAGAGAGGTATTACTCTCTAAAACTTACACATACACACACACACACACACACACACAAAGTACACACGTACACAAATACATATACATTTTATGCACGAATATATACACACATACATACATAATACACACATATGTAAGCTCATGGTCACCTTTGGCATCTATCTCCTTAATAGCAAAAAGTAAAATTTCAGGATGGATAAAACCAGTGCAAATGAACACGTTATAATTTAATAAGGATGAATTTACATTAGCCCTACAAAATAATTAAGTATAATACTTCTTTTAATGTGATTGTTCTAATAGAGGAAATAAAATTTCCCAGGGGAAATTATAAACTAGGACATGGCAGCATAGGCTTAAAACTTCTGTGTGTTTGAACATAAGTAGTAAGTAAGTCCAGCATTCTTCAATTGCCAGTAGATCATAAATTCATAATTGAGATAGGAAATATAATCATTGTTTCACAAAGTCTGTTTTAAGGTTGAAATGTAGTGTGTGTGTATGTTTGTGCATATATGTAGATATACATGCATATACACCATAGGTTTCATTAACTATTTCCCAATTACATTTTAAAACATTTCAACATTCAATAATTTTTTGAATTACAAATTCCAAATTTTCCCCTTCCTGCCCTTAGAAAAGTCACGTAATATATTGATTATGCATATGAAAGCATGCAAAACATGATTGCATATTAGCTATGTTGTAAAAGAAAACACACACATCATCATACAACATTGCTTTTGCTATGTACAATGTTCTCCTGATTCTGCTCACTTCACTTTGCATCAGTTTTATAAAACTTCCAGGTTTTTCTGAAACCATACCACCTATCATTTCTTATAGCACAATAGTATTCTTCCTAATGATGTACTGCAAATTGTTCAGGTGTTCCTTAAGCGATAAGCACCCCCTCAATTTCTAATTCTTTGCCAGAACAAAAGGAGCTACTATAAACATTTTTAATAAATAGGTTATTTTTTCTCTTTTCTCTTTTCTTTGATCTCTTTGGGATACGCTTAGGCCTTTGGAATAGAGAATCCATTTATAAAAAAACTTGTTATCCTGTTATCATTTTTATAATTCATGTTCTATGGTCTCTTGTATAGATAGATAAAATAACTGGTTTTAGTTCAGTAAAAATATTAAATGTAAGCTTATCTTCTAGAGGCTCATTAAAGCCATACTTGGTAAAATTCCAATAACAAAAAAGACAACAGGCATCCTTTTCCCACATGGCATCGATCTGTTTGATCAGGTCTCTATATTTTGAAACTTTTTTTGATTGTTATGATGTCATGTCAACATCTATTAAAAGTTTTGTTTATAAGTTTTTATAAATCAATAAATATCCAGACGATTGTTGGCAATAACTTGATCTGTCATGGTGACACAGATCAAATATACTTTGTAGATTGAGTTTTCTAGAATATTTTTGTTCTTTATTTGCATTATGAACATTTGTTATCAGTTAGTCCAAGAAAAATAGCAATCTTTACGTGTATAATTCTAGATATGCCATCATGTTTTGCTAAGAATTTGGTAGTTGCTAAGTTTTTTCAGCTATGTGGTGAACAATTTTTGCTGTTTTCTATTATAACAATAATACTATTTGTTCCCATAAGACTGGGGCAGGACATTGAGGTACTTATTCTCTACTAATGTTGCTATTAGCTCTAGACAAATTTGTATGGGCAGAGTGGCTTGAGTCTTAGGAGTTCTTGATCTCTAACACTGTCAGGATCTTACTCATACTCTTTAGTTCTTTATATCACCACTCAGAGTTTCTAGATAGATAGATAGATAGATAGATAGATAGATAGATAGATAGATAGATAGATATAGATAGTATACAGTATAAACCAGCTACATGTTTCTGCCTTTCAAATGAAATATTAAACACAAAAATTTAAAAGGAAACATAATAAATTAAAGTGTTTGACTATTGTTACACTCGTCCAGGAGATTCAGACTTAAAACCATTAAAATGTAAAACAATTTGTGGGACTGCTAAACTAGACATTATTACATCTTGCCTCAGCCCCGCAGAGTGTCCCTCAAAGCCTATTTCTTCTGCCAAGCTGAATCAGAGATAGAAGTTTGTCCTCCTATCCATGGACATTTCCAAGAAATTTATAGCTGCAGATCACTACTTACATGTCCTGTTCCCAGAGACTAATAGATTTAAGCTTTGGCAAAACAATAGTGGATTTAAAACATCTCGCTCCCAATGTTATGTTTAATATCAAATTATAGTGCTGATGGAATATTTTAGAGAAGCATTTTCCATATAGATATCAAATACCTAGAATTCTCACTATTCTTAATTATTTTTTATATTTAAAGAACATAAATTCATAAATATGGAACTCACTCAGACAGCAGAAATCAACAAAGATAATTTAATTGTTATGGAGTTCTCAGACACCTTCTTCAATAATTACTGAATTGTTAATCTGTTGTTCTTTATGCTTCTCTGATTTTTGACACACTTTTTGGTTCTCAGTTAATATATTGTGATCAAATTAGATAATATATATGAAACATTTAGCATAGCAAGCACATAATGAATGTATGTCACACACGCAAAGATAATATTAGTAACTTGCTGACACATAAAGGCACTTAATAAATGCTTTTTTCTCCTTTATCCTTTCTTCTTCCATATAAATGCCTCTTTTGAAGATATAAGCTATGTGTTATATAAAGCATACTTTTTCACCACTGCTATCATTGTCACTATTATCATCTCATACTAGTAAGTCTAGGTTAAGGTGGGAAATCTAACACATTGTTAAGTTTATAACTTTTCTTTCAAATTTCTAATAATATTTGTAGTAATACCCTTGTAGTATATTCTATCTGTAACATTCTGTCAAAATACCTCTTATAAATATAGAGTTGTCACAGTCCTATAACACATTAGACCAAATAGACGTTCTAAATTACCTCATTCTAAGTTATGATAGATGTATAGGATTAGTGAGCGAAAGGCACAAGCAAACATTACTACTAGTTCATGTTTTTTTGTTTCAGTCTCAGAGGATGACAAAAATATTTGGAGATGACTGAAACAGTAAAACGAAAAACTAGTGTTGCCATCACCTTTTTTTCTATTGTGTTCTTGATTATAAAATGTCATTGTATGTTCTATTAAAAAAGGCATTCTAAGCCATTAAATGATCAATGATCTTTATGATCATTTCAAGTTGTCATATTACTTCTGTTCATCTAATGGTTGGTTTTAAACTTAACAAGTCCCATTAGATACTGATGTGCTACAAAATGGAATATTTCTTTCTCTTTGTCTTATTTTTTTACCTGTTAAGCTACAGAGCTGGGCCCTGTAAGTGCAGTGCTTTATGATGTTTCATTATAGATACAATTGTACAATTAGAAGCATGCATGGTAAAACTCAGAGCTACATTTTCAGTGCAGAGCTAGTGAAGACAGCAGCAGAGGAGCAAGAGACAGCCATGGATACCAAAGCTAATTTGCCAGTAAGGAGGAAGCATCAGCATCTGTGTTCTAACTGGGTTCACTTCTATTGCCTCAAGCTACAGTTAGAAAAGAAAGGAAAGAAGGAAAGGAACAATAGGAGTGAAATAAGCATGGGGAGAAAGTCAGAAAGAAAACTGTAAAATATTTGGGGGAATGGGAGAGGGAGAAAAGTGAAAGAAAGAAAATGGAGGAAGTCCGCTAGCTATTCTTAACTGCCTCCCACCACATGCAATAGGAGGGCATATATTACATATTCGAGATTTGAAACATCACTTTTGGTTCCAAGTTCTACCATTTCCTCATAGCCTGCCAGTATGTAGTCCAGTTTGTTCTTTTTTTGTCTTTTTCCTTTACTTCTAAAATTTTTAATAAAGAACAAATAGGATGGCTAGGTGGTACAGTGAATAGAGCACCAGCCCTGAAGTCCGGAGGACCTGAATTCAAATCCAACCCCAGACACTTGACACACTTACTAGCTATGTGACCTTGGGCAAGTCACTTAACTCCAACTGCCCTGCTTTCCACCCTCCAAAAAGAAAAAGAAAAAAAAATAAAGAACAAGTTCTAAGCAGTGGGGGAGACAGTGTTACTGAAACAACACAATACAAAATCAGGCAGAGAAGTTCATAATCATTTCAGGATTCTTCCTTTTGTCTTTCATCCTTAAAGTACTTAACATATTTCATTTTTATGATTCTATATATGTAGTTTGTATTACCAGTGAAATCCAAGTTTGAAAAATGATTAAGATCTTTTCATCTTTTCTGTCCCTAGTTCCTTATATACAGAAAAAGTGCTAAGTTTTTCCCTGTAAGAAACCAATCATTCTTGTGCAAAGGACTATTCCTTATTCTTCCAGAATCTTTATAAAACTGTATAGCTCATTGTCTAATGAGAAAACTCAGGGAATAAAAACCCCATTATTGATTCTGCCAATAATATTCAAATGGTAATTGGGCAGGAAGAAAATGAAAAACAACAACAACAACAACAAAATACAACAGCAACACTTTGATGAACAGGTCTCTTTGGAAACATGGCAGATGAAAACAGGTAAAAGAAATAGTTCTGCCTCAGGCTAGTCCTTTCTTTTTTTTTTGTTTGTTTTTGTTTTCTTTTTTTTATTTAATTTATTAGTTTAGTTTCAGTTAACAAGATTCAATTCCATAGTTCCTTGATTTTCAAATTTCCTTTACTTCCCTCCCCCCTCCCCTCATGACAGCATATAGTACAGTATAGGGTCTGCAAATGCATTCATATTAAACATTATTCCAATTACAAAGGCATATTGTACTAGGTGGAATGAAAGATGGTAAGGAAGAAGTAAAACCAAACAATGAGAAGAACAAGATCATTTAGTTTGCTTCCATCAGGATTCAGGCTCAGTTCTTTCTAGTTATATCTCTGGATGGCGCATTTCTCACTTTCTTGAGTCATTTGGGATTAACTTATATCACTGCATTGCTGAAAAGAGTCCAGTCTGTCATAGTTGGTCGTCACAGATATGGTATGTCTGTGATTGTATACAAATTTCTTCTGATTCTACTCTTCTCGCTCAGCATCAGTTTGTATAAGTCTCTCCAGGTAATTATGAAATCCATTACCTCCTCGTTTCTTATAGCACAATAAAATTCCATTACATTCATATACCACAACTTCTTTAGCCATTCCCCAATTGATGGGCACCCCTTTAGTTTCCAATTCTTTGCAACCACAAAAAGGGCTGCTAAAAATATTTTTGTACATATGGGTCTTCCTCCCACTTCTATGATCTCTTTGGGATATAACCCTAGAAGTGGTATGGATGGGTCAAAGGGTATGAAATTATTTATAATCCTTTGGGCATAATTCCAGATTGCTCTCCAGAATGGTTGGATAAGTTCACAACTCCACCAGCAATGTATTAGCATTCCAATTTGCCCACATCCTCTCCAGCATTTGTCACTTTCTTGTTTTGTCATCTTAGCCAATCTGACTGGAGAGATGTGGTATCTCAGAGTTGTTTTGATTTGCATTTCTCTAATTAATAGTGATTTAGAGCATTTCTTCATATGCTTATAGATATCTTTAATTTCTTTCTCTGAAAACTTCCTATTCATATCCTTTGACCATTTCTCAATTGGGGAGTGACTTGTATTCATATAGATTTGGCTCAATTCTCTATAAATTTTAGAAATGAGTCCTTTATCAGAGACACAAGTTGTAAAAATTCTTTCCCAATTTCCCACCTCCCTCTTGATCTTGGTTACATTGGCTTTGTTTGTACAGAGGCTTTTCAATTTAATGTAATCAAAATTATCCATTTTGCATTTTATAATGCTCTCTAATTCTTGTTTGGTCCTAAAATCTTCCCCTCTCCACAGATCTGTCAGGTAAGCTATTCCTTGCTTTCCCAAATTGCTTACAGTATCATCCTTTACACCTAGATCATGCACCCATTTAGACTTGATTTTGGTATATGGTGTTAGATAGTGATCTATGCCCAGTTTCTGCCATACTGTATTCCAGTTTTCCCAGCAGTTTCTGTCAAATAGTGCATTCTTATCACAAAAACTGGGGTCTTTGGGTTTATCGAACAATAGATTGCTATATTCATTAACTGCTGGGTCTCCTGCACCTAATCTATTCCATTGATCCACTACTCTACACCTCTGCCAGTACCAAGCAGTTTTGATGACTGCTGCTGTATAATACAGATTAAGATCTGGCATAGCTAGTCCACCTTCCCTAGCATTTCTTTTCATTAATTCCCTTTATATACTAGACCATTTGTTTTTCCAAATAAATTTTGTTATTATTTTGTCTAACTCTACAAAGTAGTTTTTTGGTAAATTGATTGGAATGGCACTAAATATATAATTTAGTTTGGTTAAAATTGTCATTTTTATTATATTAGCTCGACCCAGCCATGTGCAATTGATATTTTTCCAATTATTTAGATCTGTTTTTATTTGTGTGAGAAGTGTTTTGTAGTTGTGATCATATAGATTCTGGGTTTGTTTTGGCAAGTAGATTCCCAAATATTTTATAATGTCTACAGTGACTTTAAATGGGATTTCCCTTTCTATCTCTTGTTGTTGAGTTTTATTAGAGATGTACAGGAGTGCTGAGGATTTATGTGGGTTTATTTTATATCCTGCAACTTTGCCAAATTTATTTATTGTCTCAAGTAATTTTTTACTTGATTCTCTAGGATTCTCTAAGTATATCATCATATCATCCGCAAAGAGTGACAGCTTGGTCACTTCTTTGCCTAATTTGATTCCTTTGATTTCTTTTTCTTCTCTAATTGCTACTGCTAACGTTTCTAGTACCAGATTGAATAAGAGGGGTGATAGTGGACACCCTTGTTTCACTCCTGATCTTATTGGAAAGGCTTCTAGTTTATCCCCATTGCATATAATACTTGCTGATGGTTTTAAATAGATGCTAGCAACTATTTTAAGGAAGGCTCCATTTATTCCTATACTTTCTAGTGTTTTTAATAGGAATGGATGTTGTACTTTGTCAAAAGCCTTTTCTGCATCTATTGAGATGATCATGTGGTTTTTGCTAGTTTTGTTGTTGATATGCTCAATTATATTGATGGTTTTCCTAATATTAAACCATCCTTGCATTCCTGGAATGAATCCTACCTGATCAGGGTGTATTATTTTTGTGATAAGTTGTTGGAGTCTTTTGGATAATATTTTATTTAGAATTTTTGCGTCTAAATTCATGAGGGAGATTGGTCTATAATTTTCTTTCTCTGTTTTATCTCTTCCTGATTTAGGAATCAGTACCATATTTGTGTCATAGAAAGAGTTTGGTAGGACTCCTTCTTCACTAATTTTCCCAAATAGTTTGTAGAGTATTGGAATCAATTGTTCTTTAAATGTTTGATAGAATTCACTAGTGAACCCATCTGGCCCTGGAGATTTTTTCCTAGGGAGTTCATTGATGGCTTGTTTGATTTCTTTTTCTGAGATGGGGTTATTTAGGTAATTCACTTCCTCTTCAGTTAATCTGGGCAATTTGTGATTTTGTAAATATTCATCCATTTCACTAAGATTGTCATATTTATGTGCATACAATTGGGGAAAATAATTCCTCATTATTTTTTTGATTTCCTCTTCATTGGAGGTAGATTTACCCTTTTTATTTTTGATACTCATAATTTGGTTTTCTTCTTTCTTTTTTTTTATCATATTGACTAAGGGTCTATCAATTTTGTTGATTTTTTCATAAAACCAGCTCTTAGTTTTATTTATTAATTCAATGGTTTTCTTAATTTCAATTTTATTAACCTCACCTTTGGTTTTCAATATTTCTAATTTAGTACTAAATTGGGGATTTTCAATTTGTTCTTTTTCTAGCTTTTTCAATTGCATGTCCAATTCATTGACCTCCCTTCTCTCTGCTTTAATTAAGTATGCACTCAGGGATATAAAACTTCCCCTAAGAACTGCCTTTAGTGCATCCCACAAATTTTGGTATGTTGTTTCATTATTATCATTCTCTTGAATGAAATTATTGATTGTTTCTATAATTTCTTCTTTGACCCACCAATTTTTTAGGATTAAATTGTTTAGTTTCCAATTAGTTTTTAGTCTATCTTTCCATGGCCCTTTATTGCATATAATTTTTATTGCATCATGATCTGAGAATGATGCGCTTAATATTTCTGCCTTTCTGCACTGGATTGTGAGGTTTTTATGCCCTAGTACATGGTCTATTTTTGAGTATGTACCATGCCCTGCTGAGAAGAAAGTAAATTCCTTTTTATCCCCATTCAGTTTTCTCCAGAGAGCCATCATATCTAGTCTCTCTAAGATTCTATTCACCTCCTTAACTTCTTTCTTGTTTATTTTGAGGTTAGATTTATCGAGTTCAGAGAGGGGGAGATTAAGGTCCCCCACTAGTAGAGTTTTGCTATCTATTTCTTCCTCTAATTCCTTTAATTTCTCCTCTAGGAATTTGGATGCTATACCACTTGGTGCATATATATTAAGTAGTGATATTGCTTCATTCTCAATGGTGCCTTTTAGTAGGATATAGTTTCCTTCCTTATCTCTTTTAATTAGATCTATTTTTGCTTTTGCTTTATCTGAGATAAGTATTGCTACCCCTGCTTTTTTACTTTAGCTGAGGCATAATAAATTTTACTCCAACCTTTTACCCTTACCCTGTGGGTATCCCTTTGTTTCAAATGTGTTTCTTGAAGACAGCATATTGTAGGATTATGGTTTTTAATCCATTCTGCTATCCACCTCTGTTTTATGGGAGAGTTCATCCCATTCACATTCACAGTAATAATGACTATCTGTCTCTTCCCCTCCATCCTATTCCCTCCCCTGTTTATGTTTTTGTTTATTCCTTCTCCCTTCCCCCCCTTGAAGTTTTCCCTTTTGACCGCCCCCTCCCTCAGTGTTCCCACCCAGTGACCCCCCTTCTTAACCTACCCTCTCCCCTTACTACTATTTCCCTCCCTTATATTCCCTCCCTTTAGTCTCCTCCTTTTCACCCCCCCCTTACCCTCCCACTATCTATAGGACCCAATAAATTTTTATACTTATCAGAGTAAATTACTCCCCGTTTGATTCCAAACCAATGAGAGTAAATTTCAAACAGTGCTCCTCTCCCTCCCTCCAATTCCTCTATTTAATGAATTTATGTGTCTATTCACGTCAGATTCTTAAACTTCACTGACTAATTTGATCCTTCTTTGAACCAGAACCAGTGAGAATAGTGTTTAAATGATGTCCCTCTCCCTCTTACTTTCCCTTCTTCTATAGTGTGTTTTGATGCCTCTTCAGATGGCATATTTTACCTTTTCCTAGCTCATCCTTTCCTTTTTCCCATTACAGTACCATTGATCCCCTTAATAGTCTTTTTTTTTTATACTCCATGTTAGTACATTCATACACACACCCTCTAAGTATAACCCTTTTGCAGGTCATGATAATCATAGAGATTTCAAATATTGACAGTTATCAGCTCCACATATAGGGATGTGAACATTTTGCTCTTGTTGCATCCCAGGTAATGAGCTTGTGTTTGTGGGTGTGGGTGTGTGCACTTCTGCATGTGTGAGTCTATGTTACCTTTGTTTACCTTTTTATGTCCTTCTGGAGTCTTGTAATTGGAGATCAAATTTTCCATTGAGCTCTGGCTTTTTCATCAGGAAAGTCTGGAAGTCCCTTACTTCATTAAATGTCCATCTCCTTGCCTGAAAGATTATGCTCAGTTTTGCTGGGTAGTTAATCCTTGGTTGTAGTCCTAGCTCTCTTGCCCTATGAAATATCAAATTCCAATCCCTCTGATCTTTTAATGTAGAATCTGCTAGGTCCTGTGTGATTCTGACTGTAGTTCTCCAATATTTAAATTGTTTCTTTTTGGCTGCTTGCAGTAGTTTTT